>BQNB010138460.1:0-17703 GCA_026074375.1 Tanacetum coccineum | reverse complement strand
AGATGAGTGCATTTGATGAAAAATAATGAGCACTTCGAACGAAAGATAAAGAAAAGAAAGTCGATGATGAATAAATGGTTGATTCACACTTGCATGCGTCATAGAATTTTATATGTTTCTATTTTCGTTCTTTGCTATTGAACTAATATTTGTTTTTATGTTAATATAGAACCCTTATAGTGGATTTTTCCAAAATTTTAAATTATTTAGTTTCTAGGGTTTTTGCATTGAAGTTTAGCATTTAATATACTAAAATGTAGTGTTTTAATCATTTTAGGGACATAACACCAACCGTTTTTAAAAGATTTAGTCATTTAAACCCTTCAAATACATGTATATATGTAATAATCGTTGCATTTCACAATAATATGTGATACTCCACCCTTAAACATGAAAAGACTCTTCTAAAATGATATTAAGTCCTTTTAGAATCGCCATGATACAAAAATGTTGTAAAATTTTCATATTTGGTAAAATATCCACTATAAGGGTATTGAAAACGTTTTTAGTAATATAGAAACCTTATAGAGGATTTTTCCAAAATTTTAAATTATTTAGTTTTTTGGGTTTATGCTTTAAGGTTTAACCTTTAATATACCCAAATGTGGTGTTTTAATCATTGTAGTGACATAATACCAACTGTTTTTAAAAAGTTTAGTCATTTATAAAATGATATTAACTGTGAGACTCAACCCTATGAAAAAACACATCTAAAATGATATTAAGTACTTTTAGAATCGCAATGTTACAAAAATATAATAATACTTCTATATTTGGTAAAAATCCACTATAAGGTATTGAAAATGTTTTTAGTAATATAGAACCCTTATAGTGGATTTTTCCAAAATTTTAAATTATTTAGTTTCTAGGGTTTTTGCTTTAAAGTTTAGCATTTAATATACTAAAATGTAGTGTTTTAATAATTTTAGGGACATAACACCAACCGTTTTCAAAAGATTTAGTCATCTATAAATGTAAAAATGTAATAATTGTTGCATTTCACAAAAATATGTGATACTCCATGTAACAACCGTCAATTTTCGAAACATATTTAAATAATAAATCATATTTATTATTACATGTTTGCCGTTTATAAAATTTATTTTTAAATTATTTGACTTTAAAACGAGAAGATATATGTTATTTTAAAATTGACTTATCAAAAACGACCCGCTAGATCACGTTTTCACGACTCGAACTCTAAAGCAATTTGATGTAAAACGACATTCCGGATAACTTTTTAGTTTTGCCCGAGACCCGAAAACAATCAGAAAATAACAAACATAGTCTCGCAAAATTTTGAACAGCACACACAACACGTACTGACACGAAAATAATTAAATTATATTTAATTATCACTTTTTAGTAAATAAAAATATTTAATAAATTATTTATCATTTTATTCAGAAACGTTTGTTAAAAACGCAAATATTCAAGTTAAAGATCATTTTGCGGACAAAGTTTATCGGTAATACACAAATAAATAAAAAATGTTTTAAAGAAAATTTATAAAACTTTTATGAATACTAGTCATGTAAATACTCATTTTTGTCACACCCCGCCAAGGCGGAAACGCGAGGCATAACGAGAATGGATATCATCACAACACAATGGCGTCTATATAGAGAATACTAAAATGCATACAATAAAGTAAAGTATAGACACAAAGTGTCATAACAATACCCATAACTAAGCAAAACATAAAAGGCGTCTTTATTGATGAAAAGGAAGTTCTCGTCAATAAGAGACATGCAACATATATCCATACAATGCTAAACATCCACATATAAACTTCAAGATCATCTTAAGGTCTCTTTCTAGCCACTTCTCACTATCTTAAGAATCCTCATGACTTCACACCTGAAAATGATGCTTAAAACGTCAACACAATGGTTGGTGAGAGTCATAGGTTTAAGACACACAATTCAAACCTTTCAAACCAATTACTGTGATTAACAAAACAATTTAGGACAATTATGCAAAATATGAACTTATGCTAACATGCAATCCACATACTAGGTAGGAACGTTACCCCCGATCCATTACAACAACTGGGTAGGAACGTTACCCCCGATCCATTACAACAACTGGGTAGGAACGTTACCCCCGATCCAATGTCACTTACGCACCTAAAAGTCTACCAGCTGAAGCTTATAATTAGGCCTGGACCCCAAATAGGTAGGAACGTTACCCCCGATCCAATGGGTAGGCGTACCCCTCCGATCCAATTCAATAACACATTCATCGTGCAACAATAAGTCATATAACAGTCACACATTGTCCATACTCAATTTAACACATAATCACAGCAATTCAAAACCTTTTAAAATACAAGCATCATTTCCATCCCAATTTAAAAACATTAAAAAGCGGGACTATGAAACTCACCTTTGCTTAGCTCTCAAAAACTTCCAACAAGGCTTCACAAATAACTAGCACAAATCTAAGCAACAAAATACCTCGTGTTACACGCTACTAAGCCGAAAGCTTAATGTACATGTAACATTCATATGATGGATGTCTAAGATGTTTTATTAACCCCATGGGTCACCTTGACACCATACCCAACCTTAACCACTTCATTAACAAGTTTCACTAGTTAATCACAATTCGTACCAAACTGCAGAATTTTGACGTGACTTATCGCATTCAAAACCCTGACTTAATGACCTCCATAATTCAAACCAAAAATCACCCTAAGTCATTAAAAATATATTACTACCTTGTGACTCCCAAAAGCCAATTACATACACAAGTACTCCTAAGAAAATCAAACTTCAAAACAGTCCAAATTCGAGTCTGATTGCGCACTAAAAAGTTTAGGGTTAAAAATTATACTTAGACTTCGAATTAATTAATTTCCTTGGGGGGACGTTTAATAGACATATAATACTTAACTACTGTAGAAGGGCTAAGTCTACTTAAAATTTTAAATAGGGTTTTTACTTCTCACAATTTGACCTAAATCTGACATAAAAACTCAGCCTTGACAACGAATCTTGTTTGAATTATTTAAATACCTTCCACTCACTTTTAATTCATGAAACCAATGGGGTTTGAAAGTAGACTCTCTATAGATAATTTTAGGCTTTTGAAAATCATTAAAAGCTATTCGGATGATCAATTTATGACTCTCGCAAGATGACCCTTCTAAACTGCCAACAATTTAATTCCGAATTTACTAACCCTAAAACCCTAATTACACATAATTAACTTCATTAACAATATAAAAACGATTTTAAAAGATAAAAAAAACCCTAAATTTACAGATCCTTACATGAACCTAAGCCAACAATTAATTATACATAAGTTTATTAATAGAATAATGAACAAGTAGTTAAAGAATTGAACATAAATTAGAAAATTTACTTTAGAAAATAACCCTAAATTTTTTTCCTCTTTTCCTCTCCTTGAATTTCGGTGACTGGATACAGGGGAGGGTTTTGGATCTTTGATTTGTATTTATACCCACCAACTAATTTTAGATAAATTTCTTTTTTTTACAATTTGTTCCCAATCAAACATAAACTCCTTTTTCTTTTTTCTTTTTTTATTTCCATTTTTTTTTATAAAATATCGATTAAAGTTTCATGTGCAAAAAAAAAAAAATAATTTCTTTTATTATTTTCTTTTATAAATTAATTAATTATATTTTAGACCTTAGATGTTTATAAAAACCTAAGATAATTATTAAATCATTTTGCTTAAAACTACATTACTTTTTTGTTGGTTGTTTCTAAAAAATAACTTTATCAATTCCAAGTTCACTTTCTAAAAATTAAAAGTCCTTTACCCAAAAACTCTCATATTTTAACAAACCATTTCTTTCACAACTACACACTTCCCATTTTAAAATTCCATCACCTATAGAATCCACACGTAATAACCAAACCAAATTTTCTCTATCAAAAAACTCATTTCACTTAACTTTAACACTAAACCTAAACTTGTCTTAAATTACTAACACAAAAATACGTATACGTATAATTACTTACACAATTAACGGATAACAGCTTCAATTACCGAAATCCTTTCCATTTCACCAAAACGTGAACAAACTGAACTTCACAAAATTTGACCACAAAATCCAATCCCCATGAGACGATCACGCTCAATTGATGAGTATCAAATCTCACTTATCCCACACAAACACTATAAACACGTAAAAACACCTATCCATACCTTGCAACAGATACATTTAGGTCAACACTACGGTTTTGACCAACTTGCTCAAGTCAGTTGTCACATAATAAGTCCTAGAGTTTCATTTAACTTACTTCAAGTTTGTCATATCAACTGTAAAGTCTATCATTACAGGCCTTGTACCTCTCAAACCACAGTCCGTTTATTTTGAAGTTGCAACTAAGCAGCTATCTCAGAATACAATTAATCCCCTAAAGTTCCTACTAGTTTTCCTCCAAATAGATTTGTACTTACTTAAATCTGAGTCTGGTTTCATTTGCTTTCTTAATTGCTTTTGAATCTTTTTAATCTCATCCGAATCAAGCTTAAAATTAGGCATTAAATAGCAATGCAACACGCTCATCATACACATTCTACATCATATTTGGTCATCCCTGAATATCATTATCACACAATTACCTGGGAGTCAGGAGTGACATTACTATCACCCATTTCCACTGCCACAAGTGTTACTAAAAGGATTCAGATTGGTCAAAATGTTGTATGTAATTGGCAAACACATTATCATCAGTATCGTATTGTACTTGTTTCAAAGGCTCAGTGTCTGTGCCTGAGTCTGCATTAGAAACCTCCTGAATCTTTGCCATGTAACTATAATGTGCTTCCAACTCTTGTTCATCAATCTCTTCATCGTGTCTGCTAGCCAGTCAGATTGCTCTTCTTGAAAGTTGAAACACCTTTTCTCAGTCTGTTTACAACAGCAAACATCATTTCCCTTGTGATACGTGGAGACTTTAACCCTTTTGGCTTTCTTCCAGACATTCCTTAGCATAATGACCAAATTCCTTGCAGTTAAAACACTGTATCCCAGACTGTTGCACTACTAGACCACCTACAGTTTCCCTAGCCCCAACAACATTCACTGCCCTCTGATTCCCAAACTATCCAGTCTGATTGTCATTCTTGTACCTTGGAGTAGTACCCACATTTCTTGTTTCTGGTGTTTTGAGGAAGATCTGAGTTGTTGTAGGTAGGGTTGAAGAGTTTCTTGAAGTACTTTGCAATGAGAGCCAAATTTTTCTGCATGTCTTTATCCTTCTGAGCTTGTTCAGGATCACTGTAATCTCATGAAGCTGACTCAATGGTGGTAGTGATTGGTTAGCTATCTCTTTTACCTTTGTATCATGTAGTTGCATGAATCTGGTTGGAAGTGAAGCTTTTGATTGGTGAAATGATTAGTGAGGTTTTGGATGTTTGGTAAAAAAGGGTCTTGAAGTGTTTGAGCATTAGCAACAAGTTTAATTATGTTAGCATTCTTGGCCATTCTTTCAGCACGGAGTTCATTAACTTCCTTTTGGTATTGTTTCAGAATGTCAAAGAGCTTATGGTATGAAACTCCATCCAACTTGTGTTGTTGCTTGACAATTGTTACAAATCTTAACCATTCTGGTTGAAGTTGTTGAAGAAATTGAATATTGACTTGCATCGTAGCAACTGTCAAATTGTTTCTGATCATTTCATTCATCATCTTGTAGAATCTTGTGTAGTAAGACTCAATTGTTTCTCCATCGTGAGAGGTGAATTGACCAAACTCCCAAAATAAGTTTATCTTGACATCTTGAATATTGAGTGATTCACCTTGTTGTAGCCTTTTGATGGCTTCCCACATTTCTTGAGCTGTCTGACATGCATCAACAGTTGAGTATATTTCATCACCCAAATCCAGACACTATCCAAATGGATCGTTTCTTTTCCTTATTCAAATAGCTCTGTTTTTTAAGAGTCATATTCATAACTTTCTCGACTGATGGTTTGTCAGGAACGCTGGAGATCTTCTATTACAAGGAACCGCTAGGGTGTTGTGACTATATTGAGTGTAATGTACCTTTGAAAATTCACTTCCGAAAGGCAAACATAATTTGGTCTTTGTACAATTGTATCGTAAGAACCCTAGATCGCCATTGTGGCATATCTTCTTTAGCAAGAAGCATGGTGGAACGATCCCTAAACCCCCGCTTCCATTATGTTTTGTTTTATAGAATTTGACTTGTCTTTTGTCTGGAAGGTTGAGATTGGAGTAGTTCATGATGAATGATTGATTGAATATGAAGTGAAAATGCTTTGTAGTAACTTAATAAGATAAAGTTGTGTTGTGTTACAGGTTCGAATAGAACAAATCTGTAACAAATTTGTTAAAAAATTCGGTAAACAAAATCGGGTAAAAACAGATTGATAAATAGCCGTCATAACAAACTCTCGGTAATGTCCCAACTCCTCCCCCCCCGGAAACAAACTGCGTAACACAAATCCGTAATAAAACTCGGTAATCCAAATCCGGTAACAAATTCGGTAACAAATGTTGTAAGATATCAGATAGATCAAACTCGGAAGGTTTATCGGACAAAGCAAAACTCGGTAGAGTTTGTCGGACAAATTTCTCGATCAAGTCTTCGAAGCAAATTCGGTAAGTTACAAATCGAAATTATCTAACAAATTTGCCTATTACAAAATTCGATAATACCTTTCCTAACACAAAACTCGATAGAACCAAGAGTTTGTATATCTATTACAAATTTGATGCTAATTACCGAGAATGAAATGAAATCCTAGAACACACTTTTTGATAAAACCGAAAAAATGTGTGCACTATTACAATATTCGGAATAATCACAAATTCGGTGATCCTATTTTTTCGGTAGAATTTGTTTTTCAAACTCGGTACAGATTTTTAACAATAAAAAACGAACCGAATTTCTTAAAAACCACAAAAATGAAAGATTAAAACCTCCTAAACTTTAAACAAGATTGAACCTTGAGTAGTTAGGAAGATCAAAATCATACTTTTGATAGAAAAAAAATTTCGAACAAAAAAAAATGATAAACCACACGAACACAACTCGGTATCCCCTTTGCTCTTGATACCAATTGTCGATGCCCTTTATAATATCATTTCACTTCCATACAAATAGGTATGAATCAATGATAAGAAACCATAAGAAAAGAGATAGAAGAATGAAAGAATTTTAGAGAGATAAACTAGAGAGAGAAAGTAGAGAGAAAAATGATATGGTTGATTACCTTGTGAAAAATACAAATGAGACCAACTAACCAACACCCTCTCCAAGATTGGAGAGGGGTATTTATCGTTTCTTACTACCCTAGGGTGGCGCCTAGGAGTAGGGTTGTTGGACCGGCTCGGGTTTTGGGCTTTAGCCCGCAACGTATACAATATTAGATTAATTCACGATCCCGACTCCCTTTCTAGCCAATTACAACAATTAATAAATAAAGACCGAGTTTCCTTGTTCGACTTAATATTTTGAGGCTAATACAATGTGATACAGTAAAATATAGAATTTAATGTAGTAAACTTTACACTGTGATTAGGGGTGTCAATAATCCCGACCCCGACTCGAACCCGAACCCAAACCCGAATAAGGATAGTCGGGTCGGGTTACTTAGGTTCAAAGTCTAACTCGGGTCAACCCGATTAACCCGAATACAAAATAAGGTTGGGTATCGGGTTCTAAATACTTTGCTTATTCGGGTTCGGGTCAACCCGACTGACCCGACTTAGTTTTTTTATTTTTATAATTTTCCTAAACTTTTTTCGTTCTTGGTCATAGAAATTTAATGATAACGTGGATACATTTTAGACCTCCCTTCATTTGGTTTTGTTTATAAAGGTTAAGAAAACCTTTTTTGTTCTTGGTCACATAAACCATCAGCTTGCACCTCAACACGATTCGTAGACTTTGTAGGTACTAATTTAGGGCAATGTTCTGAGTCATGTCCAAAGATTCAAAAACGAAAGTGAAAACCTTGCTTATGATGAGAATCCGCTGATAGATAGTTTTTAAATTGATGGTGGTTAAATGTTTTTTTCTAAATGTTGCAGTATTTGTCTTTATAAACAAATGATGACACATATTCATTGTTTGAATTGTAGGGGTTGGTCTGCTTGTTTTACAAGCCTTTAAAGGTGCTCTTCACAGGAGATCATCTAGCGCTGGAGGACTCAGAACTTTACATTTTAGGATCAAATTACAATTATATATATACGTAACTTCCTAAAATATATACATTCCATATTTATCTCTTTGCATCCTTATCTCTAAGTCAGCAGCTTTGACCATCAGCAATATTAACTTTTCTTTAGCAGTATTAACTAACACTGGCAGTACTAAGTTTGTACTGGCAGTACTAAACCTCCATTTGTTCTGTTAGTTATTTTTTTTTTTTTTTTTTTTTTAAAAAAAACCCCCCCCTTGGGCAGTATTAACTTTGATGAAGATTATTCCAAACATCCTCCCCTTAAACTTGTGATATTTAGCTCTAATCTCAAGTTTCTTCTGGATTAAATCTTCTAGTCTTCTACTAAGGATTCTTTCAAACACTTTTCTACTTCTTCACTTGAGATTGTGAACTTTAGTAGTTATATGCTTGTGTGCTCTCTTGAGCAACCTCCAATCTCTTGATCAGCATATTTGATATCATTTCTTGGACTTAGAGGATACTTCTTTTCTTTTGTAAGATTTGTATGGCAATTCCTTTTTCATCAGCGAATGAAAAACTCCACAAAAATCACATAAACTCCAACTTATCAGATCATACTCATTCTGATTTACCCATATTTCACTCTTCTCACCAGGCTCAAAAAGTGTATGCAAGTCTCCCCACAACATTAAATCATATCCTTCTAGTTTTGAGGAACTATACCTTTCTTTGACACCCTGTATAACTTACTACATCTTGTTTAATCAAAATCATTATAACATTCTCTACGTTTTATCTTGTAGTTCTTTGAGCTTCATCTCTCTGATGATTTTGTAATACATGAAGTTTTCTTGACAAAGTGTAAGTCTTCCAATCCACAATTGGATACTTTGTAGAAAGAAAATCAACATCTACATCAACTTCTTCTCTTGGAACTATGTCTAAATAACCTTTTAGATCTTCCTTCTCATCATCTAGTTCTCAACCTTTTGTTTCTTTGTAGAACTTCTTGTTGTTGTTCTAGGAAGAGATTTCTTCCTCTTTCCTGTAGTCTTCTTAGAAGTATCTTTCTCAATTTTTTCTTCTTCAATCTCTTCAGACTCAGCAGGCTTCTACTTTTCCTTTTCAATTTCCAAATCCATAGGAACAAAGTTATGATTAATATCCCATATCTTTCAAAAATTAGCTAATCTCATATAGCTCATTCCTTCAAAGTCTTTCATCTTGTAATTACTTTGATTCTTCAAGTATACAATCATGTTCTTCCTTGCTTGAGCTTATGACTTTGCTTTATTCTTCATATCCCAATACCTTTGAACTGAAGGATCATTCCAATCAATATCCTTAGTTGTCTTAGTTTCAGTTGTAACTCTTTCTTCATCCAATGCTAAGAGCTATCTTGCTATCTCTTCATCTCTTGCTACTTGAGATCTTTCCTCTTCATCAACTTGTTCTTATAATTTGGTAGCTTCTTCTAAACCCAGTCTCTTTTGTTCCAATAATTTGTTGGACTTTTTCTCAGGTTCTGGTTCGATCATGATTGCTTTGCCTTTATCCTTCCTTGACTCTTTGCTCCTTCTGCAAATACAACTCTACCAGCAGTAGTACGAGTTTCTCTAGCAGTACTAATATTTATAGGAGCAGTACTAATTGTAATACCAGCAGTACTATCTTCTGGTTGTCTTTCTTCAGCAGTATTATGAACAACATCATCATCAACTTCATCATCTTGATGAAAGTAGGTGTTAGGGTCTTCATCTATCCTCCCCTGTTTGGAAGAATCATCTTCTTCATCCTCTGAAAGTACAACCCTTGCTCTCTTCCTTGCTTTCCCAGTCTTGACTTTAGACTCTAACTTTTTAATCCTGAGAATAAGTTTAGTGAAAGCAGCACTAGAAGTTTGCTTTGTCCTCTTCAAATCATCCTCCAAGACTCCAATTCTCTCAGATAGTTTGGTAACCAAATTCGTCAATTCATTTAGTTTCAAGCTACCCTCATCACTTCCATGTGAGTAAACAGCATGAAGAGGTGATTCATTAGGTGTTGGAACATGGTACTCTGCATTAGGTGAAGGTTGAGGTTCAAAGGTAGGTGCAGTGGAAGGTTCATATGATAGTGAAGGTGATGATGTGATCCTTGATGGTGAAGATGAAGGTGTAGGTGTAGTTTCAGGTGTAGAGAAACTAAGCATAGTAGGAAATAACCTAATTTCTACCCCTGTATATCCTTTGGTAAGCCTCCTCATGTTGCTAAAAACCTTGTTATTTAGAGAAGGTACAGGCAATGTGCTGGAATGTGTCTTAAGCTATTTCTTCTGCATATCTAGGCAAATTTGAATAAACCTAGGATACATTAAAAACTTATGGGGGCTTCCTATGTTTGTGACCATATGTTCAAAAATCAGCCTAGAGAAGTTGTATTTCCTATTTGTTGCTAAGCAGATAAGAGCAATAGCTATGTTACTACTAAACTGCTCCCAAGCAGTCTTCTTAGGGCTAAGACAATGAAGTAGAGTATGTATAAGAAACCTCCATTGTGGTGAGAAAACACCTTTATGAAAAGTTAACTTATCTGAATCTGTTTGATACCCTATGAGTGCAAGCTGCTCAAAAATCTCTGAGTTGGGAATAAAAGTGATACCATCATGATCTTCCAACTTGAGATGTCTTCTTAAGGAGGCTTCAGTGATAGTCTTGGATTGGCCATCAATGATAGTAGTGATTGTTACCTCCCCATCAGTGTCTGTAGAAGCTTCAACAATTCTCCAAAATTGTTTGATGAATGAGATATAAATTTCTGGCTTCTTAGTGAGATCATAGCTGATATGACTTTGACTTAGGAAGTCAATAACTTGATGAAATCCCTCACTCCCTGTAGACTTTTCCAAGAACACAGCCATATTGTGCTTATCACAAAATTCCAAACTAGCCATGAGTAAAAAGGTGATTAATTATGTAGGATATGATCGTTTAGGAAAGTATAAAGGCTGGAGAAAGTTAATTGAGATTATTTAGAGAAAACTTAAAGATATGGTTTGACCGACTTAAAGAAATTTGAGTTTATCATTAGTAAATCAAGCGAATATATAGAAAGATTACGAAAGTCCAATTAGTCAAACCCTATATCGTAGGTATTTGGCGGAAATATCTCAACGACTCTATTTATCTCAAGCAGTGCTAACGGTCATCTAGCAGTACCAAATTTGGTCTAGCAGTACTAAAATAAGCCTAGCAGTATTAACTTCTCCACCAAAAGCAGTACAAACTCTAAACTTGTGTATCATTCAAAAATAGCTTCACACAATCTCTCTTTCTGTTTTTAAGCTCACATTTTGATCTCTCAATTCTTTTAACTCACTTTGCACTCTGTCTGTTTTTTTTACACATCTCTCTATCTGTTTTTAAGCTCACCAATTCTTTCTATTCTTTTGGCTCACAAATTCACACAAAGTATAGTTTTTGGCAAACTACCAGCCATTAACGGATTTGAGTAGTCTTTACCAATAGCCGTTTGCTTTGGAGTAGCCAATGCTTCATTGTAAAAACATGGTGCATTGATAACCATATAGTTTTAAGTAAACTATCAACTATAAACAGATTTGAGAAGTCTTTACCAATAGCCGTTTGCTCTAGACTAGTCAATTCTTGATGTCTATAAGACATGGTGAACTGATGACCATTTGTTGTGTGGTGTTAAAACCAACACTTTAAGAACAAACAACATTCCTCCCCTCAAATAATACATCATTGAGTGACCAATTTCACACTTCATTATTTATCCTGAAAGAGTTAGCTCAAAAACAAGAAAAACATAATCTAACCATTTTTCTTGTTTAGCAGTATTAAATGTTACTAACAGGATTAACAGTGAGACATAGAAATAACTACTAGTGCTAACTATAAGTAACAGTTTTGTCAAACTCTCTTAAATATAACTAGCAGTACTAACTATAACTAGCAGTATTAATTTACAAAGACTTAACAGGACTAACATTTAAACAAACTTTACAAAAACAAACAAGAGATATGGGCATTAGGGATTTAGCATTCCAATACTTGAGACCAAGTACTGAAATCTACCAGCATCAAAACCTTTTGTAAGAAGATCTGCTACATTATGTTCAGAGTCAATTTTAGCCATTTGAATCAACTTTTTAGCATTGTAGTCTCTTATAAAATGATGCCTAATACCTATATGTTTTGTTTTAGATTGTTGAACAGGATTTTCTATTATGCATATAGTACTATTATTGTCAATATAAATAACAGTTTTCATGAAATTGTACCCATAGTCTAGCAGTTGGTTTTGTATCCAGAGAACCTGTCCACAAAAACTACATTCTAAAAATAACTTTTCATTTCCATGTTCACCTTCTAAAAATAGAAAGTCTTCCAAAAACTCTCATATTTTAACAAACTCATTTTTTTCACAATTGACACACTTCTCATTTTAATCCATCACCTAGAGATCCACGTATTAACCAAACCAATTTTCTCCATCAAATAACTCATTTCACTTATCTTAAATTACTAACACAAAAATACGTATACGTATAATTACTTACACAATTAACGCGAAACAGCTTCAATTACCGAAATCATTTTCTTGTCACCAAAAGTGAACGAAATGAACTTCACAAAATTCAACACAAAATCCAATCCCAATGAGACGACCACGCTCAATGGATTGATTATCAAATCTTACTTATCCCACACAAACACATATAAACACGTATAACACATAACCATACATTGCAACAGATACATTTAGGTCAACACTACGGTTTGACCAACCTGCTCAAGTCATGGTTGTCACAATTCGTCTCACTATTTTATGGTCAACTCTAGGTTTAGTTTAGTGTAGAACCGTCGAGGGGGATGAATATGGTTTTCTTGACTTTTTTGAAGTTTATAAAACTTCAAGTCTCGAAAGAACCAAATAGTGTGATGATCTACTTTGCAAAGAGACAATAAGTAGATTGAGAGAGAGAGAGAGAGAGAGAGAGAGAGAGAGAGAGAGAGAGAGAGAGAGAGAGACCATGATATATACTGGTTTAGGAAGGGGAGTTTAGTCCTTCCATACGTCCATTTGCAAATCCACGACACCTATACTATTTCTAGTATAATCCTTATGGTGGACTACAAACCGTATTACAATTTAACTCCATTGATATGCACAAAGATTGGCGCTTACAAAGAAGATCTACTACCTATGATATTCTACCTTCGGAACCCTCCCGTAAGAACTCATGATTCAAATTAACCTATAGACTCTAAAGACTTCCCATTGGAAGATTACCAAACCCTAACTAGATCCCCAATGATCTAGGCTTGATCACTCAAATACAATACTTCCCTCACAACTTGATTGAATGGTATATAGTTGAACCAAGTCATAACCTAATCTAGAGACTCGATTCTAATAGAAAGGGCATGAGAAATAATACCTTCGAAAAAACACACAGGTATCAATTAGGTACTTGTGTGGCTCTCTTGCGGAGATGTGTTAACTTCAATAGAATGATAAGATGAGAAGTTTAGAACACTTTGATGTTAGAATTACAGGATAGGAGAAGAGAAAAGAGAGGAAATAATGTTTGCAAGAGGTAAGGAATACAAAGGCTAGGGTGGGTACTTATAGGCCAAGAGACCCAAATTGTTGAAAACAATTCGAGACTGGCGCGCTGCCCATGCGTCAGCGCGTGGCCAAGGCGCCAGATTCCTGACTTTGTTTTATTCAGGACTTTGGGGTTTTAAATACCCGAACTTGTGAAACCCCCAATTACACTTCACACTATGACCTTTCAATCATTATTATACTCAAGGTCAACCAACTCAAATAGCCATTTAATAAAAGCGTTTGTGGAGTGTTTAAAGTTTTTTGTTTGTCGTTTTAATACAAATATTCGCGTAAAAATGATATTTATATTTAGTGATCTTCGAGTTTTAATAATAACAAATATAATGTCATACTACGTAAAAGTTTACGTAAACAAGTTATTTAGTTGTAAGTTTACTTGACGATGACAAATCACTTAAGGTATGAATATGGCATTATAAAGCGTAGTTAATGATCAAATAAAAATATCTTTTCTTGCATTCAAACTTAATCATTTGCATAAACTTTTTCTAATCAAAAGATTTCAAGTAAACATGATTAATTATAAGCTAGTTATATTAATCAATAAGACAAAATAGGATTAACCATAAATGGAAACAATCTTTCTATATCTTTCCGAATCTTCCTAAATGTTGAAAATCTTTCCTTATTTATGTTACAAAATATTTTTCTTCTAGAAGAATCTAATAAATCAGATATTTATGTACATAAGAATATTTTGTTAAGATTTGGGGTTAATTACTAAAATACAAAATAAGTGCGAGCTGCACTTCACGGATCTACCTAAACCAAAGACGGATCCAGGCTTTGGGAGATTCGTGGATCCCTGTGACATAACAGCTAGACTAGATTTGAATTTCAAATGTTGCATATAAATAGAAACCTCATGTATTCATTTTAGAAAACCTTTTCTAATATTTTTCTCTCTTCTATATTTATTTTTATACATTCTTTGATCATTATACTTTTTCTATAATCCATTACAAGTGATCCAATCATTTCACTCTTTAGTTAAGAACACAAAAGAAGACATGAAGCTTCAAGTGTTATTAGTTCAATCGAGTCATCATGTTTGTGATATTTATCTACTTTCATCTACTTGTGTTGTCTTAGCATATGTGTATGATTGGTTAGTATTTTGGGCCTTAATATACATAGTGTGTTAGATTGGTTCTATCTCGAAGTAGACTCGGTATTAAGCTTAGTACCAGAAAAAGTGTAAGCGACGTGTATGATTTTCTCCTCCTAAAGGGAGCTTGTTGACATAGTGAAAAAAACTCTCAAGTTGGGTACTTGGGGAGTGAAGTAGGGCGAAGAGGAGCTTCGTAGCTATACCACTATAAATCATTGTGTCATGGTTTGATCTTTCTTATCTTTACTTATTTATATTCCGCAGTTACTTATTTATTTATTACATCTCTATCATATACACTTGTGTATATCTATTGACTTCACATAAGTAGACAATCTAAGTTTTAATTTTAAAATGGTAAAAACTATTCAACCCCCTTTCTAGTTTCCACAATTGGTATTAGGAGCCAAGGTCACCCAAGATCTTTAACGTATATTGTACATTAAAGCTTGAATCGGTCTATGGATTCCGATAAATATCTAGAAGGGAAATCTATGCAAAGGCTACCACTTTTCAAAAGCGATAGTTTTATACAATAGATTTGAAACTTATGTGAAAGCGAACGATTTAGATCTTTTGAATATCATCATGAATGGTGATTTTCCACCGGTTGCCCGAAATAAAGTTACCCAAGTTTTAGAAGTAGTTCCTTTTGAAGAACAAACCGACGAACTTAAAAAGACACTTGCTAAAAATAATGAAGCTAAAATGGTTCTTTACAATGCTTTACCTAAAAATGAATATGAAAGAATTTTTATGTGTAAAATGGCTAAAGATATTTGGCAATCGTTGTAAAACACACATCAAGGTAATATCCAAGTAAAGGATAATAAAATTGATTTTTTTGTTCAACAATATGAACAATTTACTATCCTTAAAGAAGAATCTATTGTTAGCGGTTTTGCTAGATTTAACACTACTATTATTAGTCTTAAAGCTCTTGATGAAGGTTCTTTAACAAGAACTGTGTTAGGAAGTTTCTTAGGGCTCTACATCCTAAATGGAGAGCAAAGGTTACGACGATTGAAGAATCAAAAGATTTGTCATCTCTAGCTCTAGACGAGCTCACTGGCAATCTAAAAGTATATGAAGTAATCATGGAAAAAAATTCTGAAATTTACAAAGGCAAAAAAGAAAGGGTCAGGCCATTGCCTTGAAAGCTAAGAAAAAGTCTAGTGATGACGAAACTTCGACATCCGGAAGCGATGATGAAGAATATACTATGGTCGTAAGGAACTTTAAAAAGTTCTTTACAAGAAGGGGTAAATTTGTTAGGCAACCTCGTGAAGAGAAGAAGTCATTCCGGCAAAGTGATGATAAGAAAGGCAAGAGTGATAGGAAATGCTTTAGATGCGGTGATTCGAATCATCTTATTGGCGAATTCCAAAGCCTCTATGAAACAAGGATCAAAAGGCATTTGTTAGGGGTTGTTGGAGCGATAGCGAAAATGAAGTCGAGGATAAAACCAATGATGAAACTTGTCTCATGGCTCTATCGTCAAATGTGGTAACTCTTGACTCTTCTCATTATAGCGATAATGCTTCTTCTCTTGAGGATGATGTTACGTAAATTGAATATGACAACTTATGTGAAATTAGCTTAAAAATCATCAACAAAAATAAAATTTTGAAAACTAAAAGAGATCTTTTAGAAAAATAAATTTTAGAGTTGAATGAGAAAATTAAGAAACTTGAGAGAAATAAAGAAATTGACATAGGTTGTGAATCATGTCAACTACTTCGTTTAAAAACGCTAAACTTAAGGAGACTCAAGTTAAATTTGTCAAATTTGATAAAAGCGCTAATTCACTAAGAGAAATGCTAAATGTTCAAAAGTCACCTAGTTGTAAAATAGGTTTAGGATTTGACAAAAGTAAAGCGTCAACAAGCGGAACGAAACCCATGAGTTTCGTTGGGTCGACCATTGAATTGTCATGCGACGGATCTACCATAAAGGCAGACGGATCGACCATTCTTGGATCTGTAGATCCGTCGACCAGCCAAAAACAGGCAAAACACGTTTTTAGCATTCTTGTGTCTTCGCGATCAGATTTTGTTATTGTTAGAAAGAAACTAATACGTAATAGCATTGAAAATTCAAAAAGACCGACTCTCAAACCATCCTTTAAGAATGGTTTAGGATATGTAAAAACCGAGTCTAGATCTAAAACACCACCACCTAGAAGAAATCATTATTCTCAACAAAGACACAACACACCTCAACCTAGAAGAAACTATAACGGACCAATTTATCAAAATCATTATCATATGAATTGGAATAACAATCAAAATCAAGGTTTTGTACATATTGGAAATTACATCCCATTTTAATATCCTAACCAAATGCAAGGGATGTACAACACTAACGTTTTTAGACCCATGATATATTGGGGACCAAGTGCTTGAGTTTGTTTTTCATTAATTAGGTATGGTTGAGAACTTGTTTGGAGCCGCATAAATGGATTAAAGATAGCGGTTGCTCCAAACACATGATGAAAAACAAAATTCTATTCTCTACCTATAAAGCATACGATGGAGGTAATATTGTCTTTGGAATTAACTAAGAAGGAAAGATCATAGGCAAAGGTATGGTCTCTAATGACTCTCTAACTATATCGAACGTAGAACACGTAGATAACTTAGCTTTTAATTTGCTTAGTGTCGGTCAAATTTGTGACAATAAGTGTAAAGTCTTATTCACAGAAGACGGTAGTGAAATAATTAAGGATGATAAAATCATAGGAAATAGAATTTGGAAAAATGGGTTATATGTCATGAAATTTGGAAATAAGTCTCAAGACAAATTATGTCTCG
>BQNB010138458.1:0-17703 GCA_026074375.1 Tanacetum coccineum | reverse complement strand
AATATGGCTTGCACTTTAGATGAAGTTTGAGAATCTTCAAGTACAACAAACCACATGTAGACCTTCTGTCGTTCACCCAAGAGATCAGGACCATCCTCATGATGATGCTCATCCTGAGGGGGAGAATAGTGCAAAGCGGCATAAGACATCTGAGTACGAAGCGTATGTGTCTGGACAGATTATGATTTTTGGACTGATTCTTATGCTTCAGATGATGATGAAATACCGTCAAAGCAAGTGTCACAAGATATTATGGAAGAAGTATCACTGACTATTGATGAAGCAAAGTTAAAGAAAATGGCTGATGAGATGTTGAGACAAAGATGTACTTCAGGAGATGAGCATCAATATCATATTGATCAGATGAAGAATTTCTTGCAAAGTGACATTGTTTGGGAAAGTAGAAAGGAAATTCTTGTCTCTCCACATCCACGAAAGACCACACCTCTCGTTCAAAGCTGTCAAAGAGATCCTGAAGCTCCAGCACTATCTCTGATAAATCAAGACCTTTTGTATCTGAAGAAAGGAAGTTCAGGACCTGAGAAAATCGTATTGTCACTTCACAAGTTTCCAGCAATCATCTTTAATGATGATGATATCGAAGAACGAACTTCCAGATGGGTGAATAAGTGTGTTAAGAAATTTAATCCTTATGCTCGATATGGTGTTGAACATTGGAAGAATCCTCATGCAAAGATCTTCTACATAAGGAAACAAAAAGAGCTTGGAAACCCAAAGGAAGAGGTTTATTCGAACTCAAAGATCATTCAAGTTATCAAGACATACTAGGAATTGGGTCATGAACACAAGTTTGTCACAGAGATAGTTGCAAGATGAGCTAATGAGTGCATTGTGTCGATTACCGAGCCTGATTACAAGAATCTCAATAAGAATGATATTGAGGATATGTATTTGCTGATTATGAATGGCAAGGTTCCTGACTATGTAGAAACAGAGTTGCTATGGTCTTTATCAGTATTCATCAGAAGTTCAGTGATATGGGAAAGAGTGCATGATTTTCAGCTTGGAATTGAAAGTTATCAACAGAATGTTAATCTCACTGCACCAACAATATCTTTCCCAGGAGTTGAAAAGCACAGAATGTTCTCTATCATCTATGAGCCCATGCATGGAATCATATACAATAATAGCAAGAAAGAGAAAAGGGTAATGAGACATTCAGAGATTCATAAGTTTTGTGATGCAACGCTGAACAAAGTACTAGAAGGATTAAAGAGTTACAATAATGATGTGAAGTATGGCTATGTATAAAGAGAACTCACCAATGATGAAGTTGATTATTTGAAATTGTTTGAAGAAGAGATTGAAGTAAGATTGAAGTATCATAATCAAATGAGAAGATGGGAGATGTATGTGAATGGAAGACCACTTGGACCTAGAAGAGAACGCCCAGAATAATCGACCCTTAGGGGGGGATTGTTAGGTTCATAAAAAGTGTCGATTATGTGGTTTAGTTATATTTAGTTTATAGTCTTTATTTTGTTTAGTATAAAGTAGCTTGTAATAAGGTATATTATGCTAAAAGAAATAAATAGCATAATTACCAAAGATTAGGGACTAGAAGTGAAAAATAAAGGAAGGGAATGCTCCTTCCTTCTCCTATAAATACCCCTCTAATCATCATTAGAGAGTTATGCTTTGTAATAAACATTTTCCATTTTCCCTCCATTTATAACATTTGAAATTTGAATACTTTCCCTCCACTACTATTATATCTAAGCTTCCATGACTGATAATGTATGATTCAAGATAAACAAGACTTATCATCGATCATCTTAAAAATTGTAGTATAGTTTCACAGTTAACTCCTCCTAGAACACCACAACTAAATGGTGTTGCTGAGAGGAGAAATAAAACACTGTTAGACATGGTTTGATCTATGATGTGTCGAGCAATACTTCTAATAAGCTTCTAGGGTTACGCATTAGAGACAACCACCCATATCTTAAATCTTGTACCCACTAAGAAGGTCTCGAAGACACCTTTTGAGATGTGGAAGGGAAAACGTCCTTCTCTTGGGCATATCAAAATTTGGGTTATGAGATTTTCGTTAGACGAGAAGCTCAGGACAAACTAGAAGCCAAATCTGAAAAGTGTCTTTTCGTCGATTATCCAGAAGAGTCATTTGGATATTTGTTTTACAAACCCAAGGATGATGTGGTATTTGTAGCTCGAAGAGAAGTGTTCCTTGAGAGAGAAATGATATCTAAAGAGTACAGTGGGAGTAAAATAGACCTTGAATAAATTCAAGAGTTTACCGATGAAGAACCTATAGTGAACACTGACACTCAACAAGAGGTAGTGACACCTGTTGAGCCTGATGATATATCCTTACCCATTCGCAGAACAAGTAGTAGAGTAAGCAAGCCTTCTCAGTTCTACTATGGTTTCCATATTGAAGTAGACAAGATTAGTGATAGTACACTAAGTGAACTGGATGAGCCTGCTAACTACAAGGAAGCGATGGCAAGCCCTAAGGCTGCTAAGTGGAAGGAAGCTATGAAAAGCGAGATTTAGTCTATGTATGACAACTAAGTTTGGAATTTGGTTAACACTACACCCGGTCTTAAGATGGTGGGATGTAAGTGGATCTTCAAAAAGAAGACAGGCATGGATGGGAAAGTACACACTTATAAAGGTAGGTTGGTTGCGAAGGGTTATACTCAAACCCACAGGATTGATTATGAGGAAACCTTCTCACCAGTAGCTAAACTAAAGTCAATTAGGATAATGCTTGCCATAGCTGTGTTTCATGATTATGAAATATGACAGATGGATGTCAAGACCTCTTTCTTAACGGAAAACTGACAGTGGATGTGCAAGCTTCAAAAGGACATTTATGGACTTAAACAGGCTTCTCGTAGCTGGAATCTCTGCTTCTATGAGAAAGTCACACAGTTTGGATTTTCTAGAAGCGAAGTTGAGTCTTGTTTATGTGTCAAAGTCAGTGGGAGTGTTGTAGTCTTTCTGGTATTATATATGGATTATATACTACTCATAGGAAACGATATCTCAACGTTACAAAGTGTAAAAGGCTGGTTAGGGAAATGTTTTGCAATGAAAGATTTGGGAGATGCAACATATATTATTGGTATAAAGATTTATAGAGATAGGTCAAAACGTCTTATAGGACTTAGTCAGGACACGTACTTAGATAAAAATTTGAAAAGATTTAAAATGGAGAATTCTAAGAAAGGGAATCTACCCTTACATCATGGCATAAAGATTAGTAAGGATCTATGTCCGAAAACTGATGAAGAACTAGACAGAATGAGTCGAGTCCCATATGCGTTGGCTGTAGGATTGATCATGTATGCCATGACGTGTACAAGGCCTGATGTCTCTTTTGCTTTGAGCATGGTGAGTCGACATCAGTATAATCCTGGTGAAGGTCATTGGACATCTGTAAACTGTAAAGAATATTCTTAAGTATTTAAGAAATACTAAAGACAAGTTCTTAGTTTATGGTGGAGAATAAGAACTCAGAGTGACTGGTTATTGTGATGCAAGTTGGCAAACAGATAAAGATGATAATCGTTCACAGTCTGGTTGGGTATTCTTGCTGAATGAGGGAGCGGTGACATGAAAAAGTTCAAAGCAAGATACAGTGGCAGACTCCACATGCGAGTCTGAGTATATTGCAGCTTGTGAGGCTTCAAAGGAAGCTATCTGGATGAAGAATTTCATTGGAGATCTTGGATTTGTTCCAACAGTACAAGATCCCATTGAAATATTCTGTGATAATGAGAGTGTAGTCGCCTAAAGAACCCAAAGATCAAGGAAAGTCAAAGCATATTGAAAGAAAATACCATTTTGTTTGAAGCAAAGTAGAAGAAGGACACGTGATTATGAAGCATATGCGATCAGAGGATAATCCAGCTGATCCATTGACAAAGGAATTGGCTAAGTCCAGACATGATGAACATGCTAGGTGCATAGGATTGAAAGAAAATATAAAGTTTTAGTTGTTAGTTTGAATTTGAAACATTATAAACAATGATTGATATTGTAATGGATTTGGTGATTAAATAATGGAGATTTGTTTATTTGCATGTGTGCTACCATTTACTATTGTTTATCATTGTGTTTCATTTTTGCATGTTTAGAATCCACTTCCTGAGTACTTAGTTTACTCAAACCTCCTCAGTCGTTCATACTACAGGAAGTAAGTATTGATTTAAGACTGTCATGGAGTGTTAGTAGATTGTCTATAAAGATTAGACATAGCATAGAGAATGCTGCAACACTCATGAGTACTTAATGGGAATTAAGTATAGGAGAAACCCGTACTTAGAGAGATTACTTCATGGATTAATATCACGAGTAATTCTAAGATGATAATATCTTATATTCTTAAAATGGAGATACATCGAGTTTCTAGTTTTTCAAGTCTATTATACTCTAGTTTGTTCAAACGCTATGCGTAAATGCCAGTTATAAAGGATATGCTAGGTATGACATGATGAGTTGACTAGCTCTATGTATTCAAAGTTTATTTGTTCCTTTTGCCTAAATGGGAAAGCAATATCCAAGGACCCCTCAATGATTAAATGTTGACTTAAATGTGCTAGGCCTAGCTGGGACTAAATTGATGTGTTCAATTCAGTAGTCTCATATAGTCAAATAATTAGAAATTGGGAAACATAATGTTAAACCTTGAGATTGATTAAAATCCATGTCTCAAGTTCATACAATATCAGTAGAACAAAGGAATAGTTGATCACTTATCTAAGGGCTGTCTCTAAGATATGATTCAAGAGTTTAGCAGTTGCATTGGATGGCACTATCTGCTTAGTTGATCAGGATAGACTTAGACCAATTATAGTTTATGACTTGTCCAAGTGGGAGACTGTTGGATTTAGTGTCCAAGTTCATAATTAATTGGTAAGACTGTCGTCAAAAGTAGAGTCCTTTTTGGGTTGCCCTCAGTGAACCGTTAAGAGAAATAATAAAGGAGAAATAATATTAATTATAATTAATATTATATGTATAATTAATTGGTTTATTAATTTATTAATAGTTGGTAAATTATTTAGAAGTTAATTATAAAGAAGCTTGGGCAGAATACGAACTAATACAAAGTGTATTGAGTTGAACGGGTTAGGAAGACCTAAATGGGGCCTATGGGACGTTTTTGGGGTATCCCACATCGCCCCAAAGAGACATCCCAACCCCCTCCATCTCAATATAAATAGAGGGGCATGCCAAAGCTTTATTTGCTCATTCTCTCTTTCTCATTCCTACTCCTTGTAAGAGTCTTTCGTGTAATGGGACCTTAGGAGTTCGAATTCTTTTCTCTTTGGTTCGTAGGTATGAGCTATTAGAGGTACTCTCGTTTGGGTACTTGCCTCCAAGTTCGACCAAGGTGGTCTGCGTGTGAGAAATCCGATTTTCTCAAAGGTTAGTATTTTTCTTATTTATTTATTTATTTTAAGTTGCTTTTATTATTAGGTTGAGACCCTTTAGGGTTTAGTTCCCTTCTTGCCCTAGATTAATTGTTATTTCCCCTGCGTGTTAATCTAGTTAGGGTATAGAAAATCCATCACCACAATCCCAAACCATATTTTTTAGTTCATCGATAAATTGTTAGAAATTCACTTTACGTGACGACATTTATGGAATTACCATTGTTTACCATATCACCACACACAGTAACTATTATAGTCAATATAGGATTCTTATGTAATGTGTGGTGGTATAAATACCCCTCTATGGCTTCCATAGAGGGGTTGAGTCTTTTGTATCTTACATTTGTTTATTCTATTTTATCAAGTTAACTTTCTCTCACTAAAATGGCTATCATGTAGTTTGACTCACCAAGACCACCGGATCATAGTTTTCATGTTTCTTTCAATTGGTATCAAGAGCCATGGCTACATACTCTTGGGTCGGTTTTATTTATGTCCGGTTGGTCTCGATTTTTTCTCTCAGTCATGTCACAGTTTGTCACAGTTGTGTATTTGGGTTTGTTGTCTCATTTTTACAGCTCATTTTGTGGGTTTATTCTTGTTCAAAACCCATGGTTTGAGTCGTGTTTGTGGTTTCGTGGTTCCTGCTATATTACAGCGTATTTTCTGCTCATTTTTCATGGCTTATTCTGCTTGTCTTTTTCTGGGTAAAGAAAAAAATAGATAAAGATGGTAAAAGGACAAGAAAAGCAAGGAAAATGGTACAACTCGAAGAAGTAACCGAATTGGCAACTTCTTCAGTAACCGAATTCGCAGATACGAATTGGCAGCTTCTTCAGAAATCGAATTCGCAGAACCGAATTAGCAACTTCTGAGTCACCCGAATTAGCAACTTTTGAGTCACCCGAATTCGCAGTTTGCAGAGTCACCCGAATTCGCAGTCTCACAGAGTAAACCGAATTCGCAGTTTCCATAGTGTTGTCTGAATTCGCAATTACCCTTAGCAGGAAACGAATTAGCAACCTACCAGACCCAACCGAGTCAACTCGGTATTTACCGAGTTGACCCGAGTCAACTCAACTGAGTTGGTTAGCATCGAGTCAAACAAAAACAGAAATGACAAAAAGAGAAGACAGACTTCAACAACACTACCATAACCACAACAGCCAACAATCATCATAACAACTTCACAAATCCAACTCCACTACCCTAATCCCTTCGCCACAATTAAAAAATCCACAACTAAAACCTATCCTATCCTCCATCATTATCAACATCACAAATTCCATCAACATCTCAATAAGACTCGAACTAAAGAAAATAATTAAGATCTTAGTTTTTGTGACAAATCTTTTAAAGATTTTCAATTGTGAACTAATCATCACAGATCTGTATAGAGATTATTAATCTCTTTAATATTCGAAAATAAATAATGAAAAATAAAAAATATGTTATTTTCTTTCTTTGGTTCGTTCATACAAACACAAAAAAATGAGAGTTACAATCAATTACACCTACCAGAGACCTCATTTAGAGATCTTGATGCCTTTCTTTCCTCTATTCTTCGTGGGTTTTAAGTAAACCAGTGGAGGATTGATGATTTGAAAGAATTAAGTAAGCGTATGTATCTGTGGTTCGTGTTTGTGTACCAAAAAGATTTAAGAAGATTGACATAGGATTTGGTTGGTAACTGCTATCATGGAGATATAAGTGTGGATTGATCTATGTTGATTAACAAAGATTAAGAGATTTTAGGTGTGGCTGGGTTGATAAGAGAAAAGTTAAGTTGGCGGCGGTTGTTATGTGAGAGAATTATTAGGGTTGTAATGACTGAGCAAAATTAGGGTAAGATGTCACTTTCATATCACAACTTCATTGTTGTGGTATTGGGCTTGTGTCATATGGTTGGTGTATGACTGAATGGTAGCAATTTGTCTTATCCGAATTTCACTAAGAAATTATGGGCCTGTCTAAGTGATCAGTTATATTGTGGGTTGTTTTTATTAATGGTGGGCCGTGTATAAGATCCAAAGATTGATAAAATCTGCCATGAAGTGATGAAGAACAGAAAGTCATATGGTTATTATGGACTTTTTTGGTATAAGTTAGTGTTTGTTGGTTAAACAAGTTGGGCCGAGCATATGGATGTGATAACAAAATGTGCAAATTAGTTATGCTAATGGAGTTACAAATGACAAAGTGACAACGTGACGAGACCGAGATCGATGCTTATAAAGAATCATGGAATTTAATTTGTAATGGTTAGATTTGAAATTAATTTTTCTAAGTGACTACGGAGTTGATCGGGTATCACTTATTTGAGATTGAAGTGGCATTTTAAGAAGGCGTGTTCTTATTTTATCTTGAAGTCGGGGCTGGTTGGATGCACGACTTTCAATGATAACTTGCTCGGGGATAAGATTTCGGATGAAGACTTAGGTTATCTAGTTACCAGCAGTCGGGGTGGTTGGTTGAAGACCTGGATAACTATCACTTAAAGGAGATACGTTGTAGTTCTCAGTGTCACACGCTGAAGACGTTGTGGATAATCGTAAAGGGTGATTAATGTCTCATACTTTGCTTGGTAAGTATTGAGTTTCTCTACACTATTCTTCCAACATTAGTGCAAGCTTAACTCACAAGAACGGGGAATTCTACTTTAGTTTCAAGTTTGGTATATCGGGTTTACTTCATCAGTGGTTACTTCAAATAGCCTACAAATCGGTTGGTAAAATGATAGCCAGAGAGAGGTTATGAGTAGAGATTTGATCAGCAATTAATTCTCACGGGATAGATCTGAGCTAATTTATTCTTCACACAAGTACTCAAGTAAATGTGCGTCCAAGGTTTTGCTGATTCTGACGTGTTGAAACCAGCAAGGGGGAAGGAGAAGATACACCCTTGAGTCTTTGCCTTTCTATTTTCTTGAAAGCTTTAATAAGTTATCATTCTTGAAAATCTTTTAGTTAGGCAATGCCGGGAAGACTAATGTCATAACCGCATAGAAAATCAGAGCTTTAATTTATGGCTTTTGGGTGCATTTCTTCAGACACATGGGGGAAGTGATATCTTGAGACTTTAGTATGCATTATTTAAATTTCTAGGGGGAAGTGTTGTGAGAAGAATTATTCAAGCGTGAGAAGATATGTTGCTGATCCAGATAATGCTTACCTCGAATGATCAATCACTAAGCTTATTCTTAAAGGATCAGTAATATTTGATGTGGTATCCTACCAATTCCGTTGTGCACTTAATTATTCTAAGCTTGTAAGAAAGCTTTGAAACTGCTCAAGAGAGGATTGCTAGTTTGAAGGGAAGCTTTGAAAGCTTCTGAATAAAGAATATGTGGCATGAATTAGAGGGAAGCTGATTCATTTCTAGTTTAGGGGAAGCTTTGAAAGCTTCTAAATGAATATTATATGACATAAATTAGGGGGAAGCTAATTCAGAAGCTTCTCCTTAACCAGAAGTGTATGGGTTACTTAGTTCGTGCCTATTACATTATTTCTCCTACAAGGTACTACAAAGATGATTTATGTTGGAGTGCAGACTTAAAGTCAAAGACCACAGAAGACATCATCAGTATTGGAAGCTTCATGGAAGTTCTTTTTCTTAATCATTATGTACTTGTTAGGAAAACATTGTAAGTAATTCCGTATATCATCCCGTGGGGGAAGATTGTTAGGAATTCACTTTACGTGACGACATTTACGGAATTACCATTGTTTACCATATCACCACACACAGGGACTATTATAGTCAATATAGGATTCTTATGTAATGTGTGGTGGTATAAATACCCCTCTATGGCTTCCATAGAGGGGTTGAGTCTTTTGTATCTTACATTTGTTTATTCTATTTTATCAAGTTAACTTTCTTTCTCTACTCTCTCTCACTAAAATGGCTATCATGTGGTTTGACTCACCAAGACCACCGGATCATAGTTTTCATGTTTCTTTCACAAATATATCCCCTTCCAAATCATGATAAAAATTAGCAACCAAATGTCCAGGAAAGATACATTCCATAGGAACACGAGACCAATGAGGAGCAGAGAATTTATTCACAAAATGGTTGTAAAATTCTCTTTTAACACGATCGGGATTATCAATCCACTCGCCATCTACAAGAATGCCTTTGATGGCTTGCTGACGTCTTTTCTTGTTAACAATATCGTGAAAGAACTTAGAATTCTCGTCCATCTCAATGGCCCATTTAACCTTATCTTTTTGCGCCATATCAACAGAAATCTTAATATCGATAACACCAATATCTTGAAAAGTATTTGCACGATTTGGCAAGTCGTCAGGAAGACCCTCTCCTTTGTCAAGACGCGAGTCAGTCTCAAGTAAATATTCTTGGAGAACTCTACGATCGTGCTCCCTGATACTCTTCTTTTGAATACTTAACGTTTTTAGAGTTTGTTTCAAGCTCTTTAGTTTATTTTCAAACAAAATCATGGCATTAGAAGCATGAACCCCATCATTATTCCAAGAATCTTCTACAATAGAGGCAAAATCTTGTTCCAAAAACCATGAATGAAACAAATGAAAAGGGGTATACCATAATCCATGTGAGATTCCTTAAGTATAATCGGTTTATGATCAAAAATATGGCGATGAAGAATTAAACCTGACAAGTTTGGAAAAAGATCTAAAAGCCCATCAGAAACCAAAAACCGATCTAGCTTACTCATCTTACTCGCATGGTTATCTGACTACATAAAAGAATACCCACCTAGAGGAACATCAATCAAGTGAGAGTTAATACTGAACGTATTGAATTCAGCTGCATTCGAAGCATAGAAAGTATAGCCATGTCATTCCGAGGCAAAACACACTTCATTTCAGTCTCCCATAACAATAACCTCGCCATGCCAACGATTAATTATCCCCGTTATGTATGCCCAAAGTTGTCTTTTACGGGGCATGTCTTGGGGGGAATAAACCGACATGAACAATAAATCTGAGCCAGTAGCCAACCACTTACCTTCAACACACAGGCAATGATCGATACAATAAATTATCCTCTTTTGAAAGATCGTTTTGTCCTAAACACATAAGATACCACATGATATACCACGCGCTGAGCTAGTAGCAAAATCACAAAGCCTGTTGCCCCAAAAAGCTTTCACTACAAAAACATCGAATGAGACTATCTTAGTCTCTTGAAGAGATAAAAAGTTCACTTGATTAGAATGGCAAAGCATTTTCACCCATTTTTATTTCTCCTATCCACCCAACCCTTGAACGTTAATAGATAAACAATTGATTTAAAACTTTTATGATCTCCCATGCTATTGATGATTCTTCTATAATCTTTTTTACACCCTTGCATGCCAAAACCCATTGCTTGACCAATGCTAATAAACTTTTAGAAGTGTTCAAGGATAGAAAAACCATTAATTGGTTTTGGAGATAGAGCTAGAGAGTCAACGTGGTCATGTTTGGAACCACCAGGAGACATGTTCTTAGGTACACTTTCTATGGTGCCAAGAGATGGGACACCTTCATAAGCAACACTTTCCACAGCCTCATTCCCTGATTGGTTCGAGTTGAGTGGGGTAAACCCTGGTGGGAATAATGGATCGCTACCACTCACTGCTTGTTCTACATTGGTGCATTTTTTTCTAATTCAAGAATGAGTTTCTCTAAACCAAAAGGGTCCCCGGATAGATTAGGAGAGTTCTCTAAATGAACATGAGATTTCTCCACGTGATCAGGAGAGATCTCCATTTGCTCAGTGGAGTTCTCTACGTGAACATGAGAGTTCTCCATGTGATTAGGAGAGTTCTCCAATTGCTCATGAGAGTTCTCCAGAGAGTTCTTCACGTAAACATAAAAATTCTCCACGTGATCAGGAGAGTTCTCCATTTGCCCAGGAGAGTTGCCCACGTGATCAGGAGAGTTCTCCACAACATTATACTTATTAACAATACTTTGGAAATAATTTGGAATCACCTCATCGTCATTTTCTTCCTCCCATTTATAAATACCAACCGAGTTTTTGTCACTACCATCTCAGATTAAGGAATATCGTCCTCCCCAAAATCAAGAACCCACCCAGTGTCTTCCTTTGCACGAATAACTGATACTTTCCCTTCCAAGATCACTTTAAAGGATTTAGAAATTAAGTGATGAACTGATTGTTAACTTTTATACTAAATATATAATATATGATAAAATATAAAATATATATAAGTCTAAAAATCAACAAGATCAATAAAACCGAGAAGTAGTATAGAATGTTCCCGGGTCGTTTATCCCCAATGAGGCTGTGCTGGAAAATCGATACAGTCGGAAGATTTGAGTTTGAAGAAGAGAATTGATTTGAGAGTGTGGAAAGGTAGATTAGACAATAACAAACAAAAATGTTTAAGAAAAACCTAAAAATTACGAAATTAAGCTAAAAAACGAGAGCACGGATCCCGAACAAAGGGGCAAAAACCTAAAATCTTCAAAATTAACCCTACAAAGAAATTTTTACTTCTAAACTACTCTAGGACACAAATAACGAAGAATAAAAAAGACTAGACTGAAAACGGAGGTCGTTTGACCCAAAAACGAGTCAAGACAAAATCCGTACCCGGAACCGTTCTTTAAAAAGCAAAAAGTTACAAAAATGACCCTACGAAAAGTTTTATATTTTTCCTACAAACTATATGACTAAATAAAATTTTCTAAAAAAGAAAAATATTTTTTTGATAATTTTTGTATTTTTATGAAATTTTAAACTTTTACGAAATTAAATTGTAAAAATAGATAAACACCTTTAAAAAATTTCTGAAAAATTTTTCTAAAAATAACTTTTTTTACACTATGATAAACCTACGAAAAATAAGAAACAAAAAAATTGCTTATAAATAAGCCCGCAAATAAGCTGTAAACAGCTTATGGCTTAATAGCCAAAAACACCCTTAAATACCCTGGCCCTTGGGATACTAACGTAAAAGTCCCAAGGGCGCAGCGGTAAGTGTGTGAGTATAAAGAGAGGTGTACGAGGTAGAGACCCGGGTTCGAGACTTGCTCACCCGGGTCACCCCTTGTCTCCTTTTTTTTTTTTGAAAAACTTTGTGAACCAAAGTTGTTATGCTTATGGAGCTTAACAACTTTCAAAACTACAAGTTTTTGTAAAAAGCTAAGAATAAGCTTAAAACAGCTTTTTAAAACGACAGCAGCTTAAGCGTGTCGCTGAGCAAAAGGGCAAAATGAACTAATCTTAGGACATAGGACCAATGAGCTAGCACTTGGACAAATAAGCTAAAAGAACTGGCTAGCTTATCCTAAATAAGCACTAAAAGGCTAAAAGCTAAAACTAAATAAGCTTAAAGAGGGCTTAACTTGACAGAAGCTTAAACTAAGCTAAAAAGGATAAAATGCTTAAGGGAACTAACTGTTAACACTTAAATAAGCAAAGGAAATGGAAAATAAGCAAAACATCTTAACACACTAACCTAAAAAGCTATTAGGAACACAATTAAGCTCATTAAATAAGCTCAATAAGCCAGAATGAAAACAAGCAATCCCTAAACTAAGCCTAAGCAAAAACAGTGAGAGGGCTAATTTGAGCTTAAGAATAAGCTTTCAAAGGAGCTTTTTAAGGGCTGAATTTGAAGGAACTTAACAAAGAGCTTATGGGCTTTAAAGAAAAGCCAAAAGCTTGGACTTAAGTTCACTAGAAAGCTAGAAAAGAGGGCTTAAAAGTCACCCCTTTGCACCAGGGGAAATTAAGCTAAAACAATAGGATTAAAGTTGACTATCTAAATTTTAAGCTGTCAAATAAGCTTAAATGAAAAAGAAAAGTTGAAACAGATTAATAACACTAGGAAATGGACTTGTGCACAAATTTTAAGAAACTAAAACACATTTAAACTTGCTGATTTTAGAGAATGAAAAAGGGGCTTTTTGCTTAAAAACTGAAACTTAAAACTTTGGTGGTTTTGACTTAAAAAGTCAAGTGACCAAAGGGTGTTTTGTCAGCTTGTTTTAAACACACAATGACACTCTTTTTTTAAAACCACAACTCAAAATTACAAGAGCTTATGAAATAAGCTCTTGTAGCTTTTTAAACACCACAGTTTCAAAAGTTCACTTAGAAAACTTGAATAACAGGTTTTTGACTAAAAAGTTTTAGCAAAACAAACTTAAATATCCTCAATTACTTAAGCTAAAAATCACTTGTGACCCCAACCCATACCAAAACCATTTTTGACCCGTTTTCATTGTTAACCCAAACACCCCTTTAATTTCTAAAAGTGATTTTAAAACACACAAGAACTGTTTTAAGCTAAAAATTTCTAAAGACTACTACTACTTAAGTACTATTAAGCAATAACAATATGAAAAGCAAAATAAATAAGCACTTTTAAAGAGTAATAAGCTAGTGACAGAATAAGCCTTTTTTGACAGTTTTTAAACAAATTGTATTTTAGTGAAAGAAAATTAACTACAAGGCATATTTAAGCTTAAATAAACATTAATAAGCACAAAAGAACAGTAATAAGCTAAAAATAAGCTAATAAGCTATTGCTACAGTACTTTTAAGCAGAATTTAAAAGGGAATTGTACCTTTAACCCTTGCTCAAAACAGGGTTTTTGAGACCTATTAAGCTCTAAAATCCTACCCACAGCTTATAAATAAGCTTAAACTAAGCAAAACCAATAAGCCTTCCAAAATTGCTTATTCATCCATACTTGCTAAATCCAACATTAACCTTGCTTTCCTTGTGATTTTTCTTAAATTTGATAATGGGTTAAAAAAACATGGTCATAGAAAATGTTTGAATGAAAGCTTAAAGGTTTAAGGAGACAATTTAAATTTAATAAACACAAATAAGACTAAAACAGAATTTTCATTAAAATTGAATTACAAGTACAATGAAAGTACTTGTCAACTGAAGGGGGGGGTACTAAAACTTAAAACACTAAAAATTACATCCTTTGCCTCAATGGGCTTACAAAATAGGAAAATACGACTAGGGTTTTGCTTGGAATTCTTGTCATCTTGCAAGTGTGCTTCTTTGTAGACACACAAAAGGAGTGTGTTTGTTGTGAGTGTGCAAACAGGATTTATCTTGGCCCTTCATTTCCCTTGGTGCTTGTTCGGATCATCTAAACCGTCGAATTAAGCTTGGGAAGTTGTGGGATTGCCAACTTGGCAATCTTACAGCTGGGGTGAGTTTAGTGGAGGGGGAGGAGAGGGATTATCCAGGGTGTAGTTATGGTTGCAGGGTAAAAGGAAGGAAGAAATCCCGTGACCTTTAATGGGGTTTTGAGCTAGGGCGGGAAAACTGTTATAAAAAGGTTTGGGGTGACAGGGAAAGGTTTTGGGTAATGGCAAGGTTAGTCCTCCAAGGATATAAGGGTGTTTGCAATTTTCGTCCTTGGTTAATGCAAGTTTGGGGACTTGGCAGTTTTAGTCCCCAAAGGTTATACATGGAGTTGCAGTACACGTCCTTGTTAGTTATAACTCTTTGACCTTGGCAGCTTTGGCCCTTGTGGTATTTCTTTGCCAAATTGGCAGCTTTAACCCTCCTCTTTGTTTTCTTCCTTTTCTTCTTTAAAACAAGTTAGGGATTTAACAAGTTTAGTCCCTAAACTTGTTTTTCTTGACTTTTTGGCTTCGGGCTTGTCGGGGTTGACTTTCTGTTGACTTTTTTAGGCTTTTTGTTTGACTGGACTTTGTCTTTTTCCTGCTTTTCCATTCCGTGTCCGGTTTTGTCGTTTTGGCTTTGTTTTTCGTCCTTTTCTTAGATATCCGTTCCTGCACAACACAATTAGCAAAACAAGCGTATATTTGGCATTTTAAGTCCGTTTTTGGTTATTTTAGCTCGTTTTTAAAGGTAAAAGGTATGTGTAATTAAACACATACCATGAACCCTAGTCTTAACACATAAGTGCAAACTATACTTATTCGAGGCATTGGATTCATCCATGTAAACGAGTTCACCCAATTTAGTTGCAATCCTATTAAAAGTAGCACGTGACTACGCTTACAATGTTGTACCTTCCACATCAATCTAAACAACTTTATCCGGTATTTCAAATTGATCATTCAACTGTTTAAGGCTTGAGAACCAAGAGTTAATGCCATTATGTTTTTGAAAATTTTCACACAATTGGAGATATTCAAATTTCAAAAGAACCCAATAACCACCTAAATAACTCGCATTTGATGAGGTGTCATTTTATACACTTTTTTGGGGTCATTTAACCCCCGAAATCATGCAAATATCCTCATTTATCGTGCTTAATCATTTCTTTTTATGATTTTAGCATTTAGAAGGCATTTGGAAAAAATACACGCTACTTGAACTCAATTTAAGAAGAAACGGACAAGATTACAACTCTACATGAAAATTAATGAAGAATTGGTTTACAGGTCGTGGAGATGGCGTCACAATTTCTTGTGACGATGTCAAAGTCTTCAAGGGATGACGTTAAGACTTTTTATGATGACGTCAAATTAGCCAGCTCAGAGAAGCCCAAAGAAGATTCTACGAGTTGACGACGTCGCGATTAACAAGCGACGATGTTAGGATTATTTTCCTATATATACAACCCTTATTTTCTAGGTTTAGGTGTGAAAAACTTTGGGGAACAATTTTATACTTAGTAGCAGCAGTTCTTAGACGATTTTTAGGGTTTCTAACCCTATTGTACTCATCATTACTCCATGTTTTATTGATGTGAAGTTCCTTTATCTCTTTAATCTTTCAATATGTCTATGTATTATTTGATTAATTGTTCTTCGCTTTCAATAAACATGCTTGGCTAAATTTAATTTGTATTTGCTTATGATTGCATGAAACCTAGTTGTTTATCTTCTATTATTGCTTTTTGTTAATGATGTGCGCGTTAGGCTTTAGAAAAATAGCTTCTTAATTGCCTAGCGAAGACTTCTAGGGAAACGCAGCTAGGTTATATGATACCCACAGAATAATCTTCATACTACCTTGCCATTTGGGTGGATTCCATGTACAAGATACAAAACACCTTTTCGGAGGGTCAAGATTGATCAAAGAAACAAAGAATAAGCATTGTGTTTTCTAGTGAGAGAAAGTAAGAGAGGGATGAAAGAAAAAGATGTATTATTAGAAAGAGAAAGATAAAATACAAATGACTTTCACCAACCCCCCATGGAGAGACATGGGGGGGGGGGGGGATATTTATAGCCTAACACAAAGCTATCTATCCCACTTATACAATATTAGTCCTTGCGTATAGCAGTTGGTCTATAGCTAGTTGATAACGCCTAAATTATACATGTTTTCGGTGGCGTTATTTGCATTTTTTTTATCATTTCTCATGAACTTTCGGTACTTAATCAAGTATATCTTCTATTATATGTTCTAGGTATGTGTCGTGGAAGAAAATGAAAGAAAACACAAAGATAAGAAGCTTAAACGAAGAAGTAAACTCAAGATAAAGATCCCCCGACACCTGTCCACTGTTTTGGCCATAACTGGAACATACGAACTCGGATTGAGTTGATCCAAGCGGCCACGGAAAGAGAATTCAGTTATCTACAACTTTGAAAAAGGCCACTTGCTGAAAATACCAAAAGTGCGCCGCACTTGCCCAAAAACTGGCGTACTTTCTGTCTTATCAGCCTTGTTCACTGGTTTGATCATAACTAGGTCATACGAACTCCGTTTTAGTTGATTCAAGCGGCAACGCGAAGAGAATTCAGTTGTCTACAACCACGCGAAAGACCAAGTGCTCAAAGTACTAAATGTGCGGCACACTTATAAAAAATTGCGGCGCACTTCTGTTCGCATTTAATAGAATTTAATGCCATTAATTGGGACATCATTTACACCTCAAGTGCGCCGTACTTATTTGTAAGTGTGTCACACTTGGCCTCCAAAATAGCCTATTTAAGGCCCCTTTGCCTCTCATATCTCACACATCCTCACACCACTTTCTCTAGTTCGTTTAGAACACTCCAAGTGAGTGTTTTTGGTGAACTTGGCTTGACAAACCAAGGAACCAAACACCGCCTTCAAACCACCATATACTACCACCACTCTCCACCATAAATTTCTTGATTATAATCCATCCAAAGGAGTAGCATTGAAGTGTAATTCGAATCTATAAGCTATTGTGGCAGAATTGTTCATAGTTTCCGGGTTTTACTTTGAATATAATAAAGTGTTCTTGGGAAATTCATGTGAAACTAAGAATAGTTATTTGTGACCGTAATATTAAGGAAGAGAATTTGAAAAAAGAACTTCATTCTGTAAAATTGCAACTTGCCTCTACCATCCAACATA
>BQNB010138457.1:0-17703 GCA_026074375.1 Tanacetum coccineum | reverse complement strand
ATATTCGCCCCAAGAAGAGCAGAGGCAAAGGTTCATAAGGAAAGAAGACTGATGATGACTCTTAGGAAACTGTTGATGTATCTGAAGAGTCTGAACCTAAACCTGAACCAGTTAAGAAAAAGACTTATAGTAAGAGAAGAGTCAAAAAGAAAGTCACACTATCTGCTAATGATAACATTATTTCTGATGATCCTGATGTTGCTTTGGAGTTAGCTAAGTCTATCAGCCAAACTGAAGCTGAAGAAGCAAAAGCAGCAAGGAAAGTCTATGCTACACATGCTAGGACCGTGACTGAATCTGTCCCTGAATTTGCTAAGAAGAAGTCTGGTGACAGAAGTTCTAAGAGTGTAGTCATTCAAGAAACTCCAAGTGCTCTGAAGTTAAAACCCACCACTTCAAAGACTAAGCTTAAAGGTGCTCCATCTCTTACTCTAGAAGAACAAGAAGCTACAAACATTATGTAAGCTATTAAGGAAAGTAAGAAGACAACCAAATATTGGAGGCTCAAATGAAGGAACTGGTAGTAAACCAGGGGTTCCCGATGAGTCCACAGTTGTCTCTGCTACCTCAAGTGAAGGAACTGGTATTAAACCAGGGGTTCCCGATGAGTCCACAGTTGTCTCTGCTACCTCAAGTGAAGGAACTGGTATTAAACCAGGGGTTCCTAATGAGGAAAAGGACATAACTAAAGAGAAGGTTATTCTAGAATAGGGAGATGAACAAGACAGTGAACATTCTGATGATGATATTAAGAAGGATGATAAAGATGGTGATGCTAATGATGAAGGCGATGATCATATTAGTGATACACAAGATGATGATGATGAAGATGTCGAAACTGAATCCGATAAGGATGATATCTATAAATACAAGATTCGCGTGCGCAAGGATGAGGATGAAGAGATGATTAATACTGAAGTTGATGATTTTGATAAAGGTGATGAAGAAGTTACTGAACTAGCAAAGGCAGTTGCTGAAAAGACTTCAGAAGCAAATGTTGATCCCAAGAAGACCGAACTCTCTTCATCAAGCTCTAGCTTATTTGTTTCCTCAGGTTTTGGCGATCAATTCCTTAAACTTTCTTCTGATTCTTATTTGGTTAGTACTATTAAGGATATAACAGTTTTGGAGATCAACTCATTATTGGAAGTAAAGATCCAGTCTGAGGTTCCACATACCCAATCTCCATCCATGCTTAGTGTACATGTATTTGTGATTTCTGAACCCACAGTTCCCACACTAGTACATGAATCTCCTTCAACAGCTACTGCAATAACACTACCTCCTCTATTTGTCTTCACCACACTATCCATACCTCAAAAAACAACAACACCAATTCCCACACCAACAATCATAATCGATGCTCCAACCGTCACCACTGCTATTCCTGAATCTAATGCACTCACTCTTGTTGAATTAAGAGTTGCAAAATTGGAAAAAGATTTGTTTGAGCTAAAAACTGTTGATCACTCTACTGAAGCTCTTGCTATTCTTAAGTCCTAAGTTCCATCTGTTGTTGACAACTATCTTGGATCCAAAGTTGGGGATGTCTTTCAAAAGGAACTGAAGAAACACACAATAGATCTTATTTAGAAATATTCTCTGTAGCAGTTTCCTAAATCGACAAAGAAACAGACACCAACAGTTGATCTAAAACAAGGATCCGAGAAGAGTGCTTCAGAGATTCTACAAATCAAGAGGGAACAAGCTAAGAAGCAACAAAAGCCAAAGTTTACTATCAAGTCAACCGACAAGGCATCTCTCAAAGAGTATGATCTAAAAAGCGCTCTCTACCAATCCATGCATACAAACAAGTCTTTTAACAGAAATCCTGCCAATCATTAATTGTACCATGCACTCATAGAAGTATTGATTGAAGATGAAAACGCAATGGATAAGGGAGTTGCTGACATAATTAAAGACCACAAGAGAAAGCATGATGATGATGAAGACGATGATGATGAAGACGATGATGATGAAGACCCTCCAGCTGGACCAAACCAGGGTAAGAAGACCAAGAGCAGAAGAACTAAAGAGTCTAAGTCTTCTAAGAAGCCATCCTCCACCAAGGAAACCACTAAAGGTAAAGCTTCATCTAAAGGCTCCAAAACTGGTAAGTCTGCTTCGGCAAAGGAACCAGTTGAAGAACCTATTCCTGAGGTGGTTATAGATGATGCTGGTGATGATGTAGCTCATGATGATAATCAACCACAAGACACCTTAGAACCCAAAACAAGAAAGACTCTGAATCCAGATTGGTTCAAGCAACCTCCAAGGCCTCCTACTCCTGATCCTGAATGGAATAAGCGTCAGGTTGTACTTGATCAACCCAAACAGCCTTGGTTCAATCAAATGGTCACTGCTACAAAAGATCCTCTCACATTCAATGATCTCATGGCCACTCATATTGACTTCTCCAAGTACGCGTTAAATGGACTCAAAATAGAAAATCTCACTCAAGATATCTTGTTAGGACCTGCCTTCAATATGCTAAAAGGCACTTGCTCTAGCAGTATCGAGCTTGAGTACAACTTCCAAGAGTGCTTCAATGCGTAAACAGACAAGCTTGATTAGAATAATCCAGAAGGAGTTCGTTACCCATTTGATCTATCTAAGCCTCTTCCTCTACAAGGTCCCTCATGTCATCGAACCATTACTGCTAACTATTTCTTCAATAATGATCTGGAGTATCTGAAGAATTCTGATCAAGAGTTACATATACTTCATCTATTATGAAGACAAAGGCGGCTCGGTATGAGATCAAAGGAATTGAATATATGGTCCCTTCACTTTGGAGTACCATTAAACATGCGTATGACAAAATCAAGCACTGAGGTGAAAGACGTAAACTGTGGTACCGATCTCAGGCAAGCAAATTTTCCAAGCATAACGTTTACTCTATAAAGGCGATTCTTGGTGTGAAGAGTGTTAGTGTCAAGAAATTGCACGGATATGGTCACTTAGAAGAGATTGTGGTGAAAAGATCTGATCAACAGCTTTATAAGTTTAAAGAAGGTGACTTCGTTGATCTACACCTGAAAGACATTGAAGATATGCTTCTTCTTGATGTTCAACACAAGCTATTCCACCTCGACGGCAATGTTATTGTTGACTTTATTGTGGCTCTTTGTATGTTCACAAGAAGCCTAATCCTCAAGAAACGTGTCGAAGATTTACAGCTTGGTGTAGAGAGTTACCAGAAGAAATTTAACATCACCAAACCTCAAAAGACCTTTCCCGAGATTGAATTCAAAGAACCCTACACTCCATCATACGATCCACTAGGAATTGTTTATGAAGACTTGGACAAACAGAAAAGAGTTTTGAGAGCTGATGAGCTGTACAAGTTCTCGGATGGCACACTCAAGTCTGTTCGCGATGAGATTCATCACAAAGTACTCGAATTTCGTCTGGATTACAACCCGGAGATGCCAAAGAGAAAGTTGACCGTTGTTGACCGAAAGAGAGCGGGTCTTATGATTGAGTTGATCGAAGCAGCTGTGAGAAAGGAAAATCATCATAAATCTGGAGCGATTAGTTGGTGCAAGGGAACTCGAGATGGACTACAAACTTATGACGCGTACCGTTTAATCGTAAGGTCCAATCTCAAAATCTTATCTTATAGATATTGTGAATATGTAGTATATACTTATAATAATAGGCAATATAAATAGTGTTTGAGTACGAATATTCTAGAATTTTTCAATAAATTCAAAAAAATTCAAATTAACGTACTCAACACTATATATATAACCCTCATAAATAGAGGGAGCATTTAATAATGTTTCTAATACGACTTGTTAATAATTAGACATTTTTTTCTTGAAACCATTAATATTTGAATCAATTGATATCTAAAATATCAAGAGATTTGACATTTTTAATAAGGGGAGAAAATGTGATTAAAATATATGGCTAAAGATGTGATTTTAAGGACTCAAGTGCAAGTTTCTCCCTTCATGTGCTAAACATTTTTGAATATCGATGCACATGTTGAGGGGGAGCAATTTCAAATGGTTTTAAGGCTGAGAATAATACCAAAAGACCGACCATGTTTGTAATTACTTAGAGTTATAAGGTGGTTAGGATTAGGTATTCCGTTCCCACGATCCAACCAGAACTGGAGGGATCTACACAGGGACATTCCACTAGTTAGTGTAGAAGTCCATAGGTATGATATAAAAAAAGGAGTAAAAGTGAGAATAAGGGAATAGTGCCGACTAAAATGGAGCTAGTTCTGGAACAAACCCAACAAGGTACTAGTCATGAAGTCTCGATAAGCATTGAAGGGGATGAAGAATGAAAAAGAATTGTAAGGATAAAGGGTGAAAAGAAAAAAAGCCCTCCATACACTTAGGCAGAAACCATGTCAATACATAAACTGTCAGAAACACTAAGCTGTTGTCTGGTATTAAAGACAGTCGTCATGGACCCAGTGACGCAATGCACAACCCTTCCCAGCCACTCAAGGTCTCTCAAAAGACTCTTGTTTCATTTCTCATGGAGATTAAACACATTTCTATTGACTTTCTCATTCCGAGCTAGTTGGTATTGAAAAGGTGGCAGTCTGCTCCAGCCTCCGATTACTAAAAACCAAAGTGCACTATCGAGTCTAGAGCCATAAAAGAGATCATCCATAAATCTCATTAGGACACTTATCTAAAATATGCTTGCTAATTCACACAATGTGAAAACAAGAAATATATCAAGAGTCCTACGCATTATCCTTGTGATTTTGCCAGAACATCAGAGTGATACCTAAAAAGTAGTCACATTGATGATGGAAATCCTTCCAGGGCCAACATCAAACAAGCTCTGCGATAGGTGACTTGTGAGATCCTACACAGATCGAACTTGTGATACTGGATATCGATTCGGTCCAGCTTATGAATTGACGGATGAATTTTGAAAAAGTTAAAACTGTTGGTGTGTTATAAAAACCGTTTGCATCTTAACACACCGACTGATTTTCTAAATCAATTTTCAATCTTATGTCCATGGGAAGCCTCACAAGGGTATCTGGACATAGGAAAGCTGAACACGAATTGACGGCTTAATCGGGAAGATAGTAACTTACCGATTTACTCTTACCGTGTTGTCTGCTTTGAGACGCTCTGGTAATGAGAACGGCTAGTACAGCTGCGAAACCTTGTCAAGGAGATTCTTCAGAATTTTACCTAATCACAGGCAGTATTTATACTGATTAACGGGGAACCATGGTTGTTACAACCGTATTCGACGAAGTGACAAAGCCACTTTCGTCCATATATGTTGTTTATCACTAACCCATTCATGCAGATTTCCTGACGGTGGTAGCAGTTTCCCGATGACAAGTCGAAGTCAATACCACATGCTCATACTCGACCAACATAAGTAACAACATCATGAAAGCTCAAGTACATGTTTCAAGACTTCTGCTACTCTGAAACTGTACATCTTTCTTAAAGTGATGAAGTATTAAGTTCATACCGCAAGTCCTTCATAAAGTGACGAAGTGTTAAAGTTAAAGAATATGAAGAAAGATAGTTACACTCGCTTTCAACATCAAGAACAGTATGAGCATGTCGGTCCAGAAGTCACAAGATTACAAGAAGGCAAAGATTACAAGATGACGAAAAGATATTATGTTTGGTTGATGATCTCAAGATGCTAAAAATATCACATACAAATCAAGAAAAAGATATAAGCTAAAGCCTAAAATTCTAAAGATTGCTAAATCAAGATTTGCAAGATAAAGAACAAGATAACAAGACTACGAGCTAAAGATTGAAGACATTCATAGAATGTAGAGCTTAAGTTTTTGTAATTTGAAGTGACCTCCCTTAGGGGGAGATTGTTAGGAATCAAGAAAAGACTCGGTCACTTCTAAAGTTGTAATAGTATAGCTCGTAGCGTAATATTTGAAAACTTACCAAGCTAACCGGGTTAACATAAGTCATTCTTATGTTGACCGGCCAACGCAAGGTATAAATACCTCTCTCCATGCCTTGGAGAGGGTGGGTTGTTTATTTGGTTATTCACATCTTAATACATTTTTTCTTTCTTTCTCTCACTAAGTGCTACAACCGTCCTTTCTCTCTCTAAACTTTCTATCTTGATTAATTGGTAAGTGATTTAATACTTCTATAATATCTTAGATGTTAATGGTGTATTATTTATAATATGTTATCCATGTTAAAATATACTTTTAGATGATTAGATTGGTCATAACATTTGAGACGTACATCTTATAAACATAACTACATTAAAGACAAAATAACTAGACTAAAATCTCACTCGTTTTGGAGCGCATAAAATGGACAAGGGTCAAAAGTGTCACTTTAAGATTTTATAATATTTATTTGTAAATAACTTTATAAATCAGAGATCAAATATGTAAATTTCACCAAAATTTCATGACAGCTTATATAGTATAAAAATATGTTATGCTTATGAGTCTTGAAAACTCAGATATTATAAATAAGTTATAAGTTATAAGGACTAAAGTAGAAACTTTACAAATTTCATTGGACTTCTTGAGAGTGTTTGATAAAATTAGGAGTGGAAAGTGTAAAATCATTAACAGTGTGTTCTCGAGTTCAACTTTGAAAGGAAAAGAAAAAAAACTTAAGTAAATTTGTGTTCTTGAGTTTTTTTAAAGAAAGGAAAAGAAGGAAAATAAAAGGAAATTTTTGGCTAAAACTTTCCTCCCATAAATGGGAGGAATAGAAGGAAAGTAATCTTTTACATGTCAAAAGACATAATTGTCCTTGCTTTTTTAACTTGAAATCTCTCAAACATGGGTATAATTGTAATTGAATGAAATTTTTCCTTTCCTTTCCTTCAACTTAAAAACACAAATATTTTTATTAACCACTTTAATTTTTCTTTCCTTTACCTTTTTTTTTAACTTTCTTTTCTTGTGGTTTAAAACTCGAGAACACAGCGTAATGGTGCATGAAGGCAATCAGTCGCCTTTCACATCTGATTTTCTCACAGACCTGCAACTCGTTTTGTTTCGTTTAGCAAATTAGGAGACCTAATTAAGTCTATGATTACTAGTTATACTTACGTCGTTTTAGCGACAAAACTTTCGCTGTCAATATAGTTTCATTAGTTATCATTTAAAATATGACACAAACAGTTTACTTACCTTTGGATGCTAGACTAGACACGGAGTACAACCACCAACCAGGACACGAACACTAGTGCGAACATGAAATCAATAAGACACACCCGAACTCAAAACTATGCATGGTCTCGAACACGAACAACCCGAACACAAACAATAGAATCCAACGAGATGCGATCGAACCTCACTAGCCGCACTTATAAGAATAGATGAGACCAAATCCCTGCCACACACGAACTATAGTTGCCAGCGAAAGAACTCGAACCGTCATCTCAAACATGACACGATCAACCTTAACCTCGCAGACTCCAAACTCGAACCAGGCATAACGTAAAGTGAGATAGAGTATGCAAGACTCACACTTAATTTTAAGCCCTCTGATCTTGGCGAATGAAACTTGGCTTTCAAAAGGACATGTTTAAGAATTCTGTCTATGTTGGTGATATGACTTAATATGTAAATGAGTCTAAGGATAATATAGACTATTAACTAAGCCAATCACGGCTAAAATCTCGGGTCACATTCAACGTTTTTGACACATTTTAAATTTTAAATTGATTCACCTTGTAACAGTTTCCACTAGTTGTTGTGTTATAATTAAGTTACTTGATTGAGTTGCTATAATAATGAAGAATTGGGTTTTAAATATATTTTCATTCATATAATTTTCATTAAGTATTATATAACACAAACAAAATAATTTAAGGTCAAAGTTAATGAAAAAAGACTTAAAAAGTCAACAGTGGACACTTATTTAGGGACGGAGGGAGTATTAACTAAGCCAATCACGGCTAAAATCTCGGGTCACATTCAACGTTTTTGACACATTAATTTTAAATTGATTCACCTTGTAACAGTTTCCACTAGTTAATTGATTCCTTAAATTTCGTTTACATAATATTTTCATTTATTATTGTTTAGGCTCATAGTGAAAAATGATTGTTTGCTTTATGTATGGACCAAGGATGTAAAAGAATTAACATTACTTAGGAATGAGGTGATCACCTAATAATTTCACGTGGCCTCTTTTTTTTTAAAGAAGTTTTGAAAACCCGCGCTTCGCTGCGACGGATTTTGAATACGTTTAAAGTTGCAAATACGCGCTTCGCTGCGACGGGTTTTGAGTGCGTTTAAAGTTGCAAATATTTGTTCTAGTACACGGTAGAAGTTTTGTGTTTGATGTTAGTACTTTATTTTTTGTGTAACCGCTTCTAAAATGTGTTATATGATAATAGTGCCCACGCGTTGCTGCGGATCTGCTTTGACATAGTTTTTTTTGCATTTTTCATTTGTCGGAAAGGTGTTGTGCTGGTTAGACATATACATGAATCATGCATTTGTTTCCCTCAATTAATGGTGTCTAATGAAACATACACCAACGTTCACAACATCACGTATAAACACACGCTATATAGTTAGATCAACTTCCATAACTGACATTAATTACATCTATAAAAAACAGCATACAAAATTACAAAACATGAAATACATATACATTCTAAACTATTTGTTGCTTAATGATTTTTAAATAAACTCGTATATGATGTGTGCCTTTGAAGTAGGATACATGTGCTCAACCTGAAGCGAATGAATGACCAAGCTATATTGTTGGGGTCTGCATAGATATTCATTGTAGTTAGCCACTCTACAGATATATTAATATGTTCATTAAATTTTCTAAACAAAAGAAAGGATTTGTCTCAGAAAAGGAGTTAAACTATTTTAACCTCCAGGATATCCATATCCAACGTTGCTGCATGTTTTCGCAGTTTAATCAAAGTTCCAACTTCGCAATGCTCGATTCCTTGTGACCTACATTATCAAGTAGGCAATAACAGTAATAAATGCAATCTGAAATGCTAGTTTGGTCGAGCGATTTGAATGACATGTCAGGCCGGGTCAATTTTGCGCGATCAACACGTGCCAGGTTGGGTGGATCCGAACACAAAGATATTATATAGAATATATATATTATATTTTATATAGTGCTTGATTATGTTAATTTGAACAAATTTGAATATATATTGAAAAAATTCTAGAAATTCGTACTCAAACACTATTTATATTGCCTATATTTATAAGTCTAAACTACATATTCAACAGTATTCACAAGATAAGATTTTGATTTGGACCTGGACGATTAAACGGTACGCGTTCATAAGTTTGTAGTCCATCTCGAGTTCCCTTGCACCAACTAATCTCTCCAGATTTCTGATGATTTCCCTTTCTCGCAGCTGCTTATCGTTCAACTCAACCATAAGACCCAATCTCTTTCGGTCAACACGCCGTCACTTCCTCTTAGGCTTCTCCGTTGTTGTAATCCAGAAGAAAGTAAAGTACTCTGTGTGTATTCTTATCGCGAACAGACTTGAGTGTGCCATCCGAGAACTTGTACAGCTCATCAGCTCGCAAAACTCGCTTCTGTTTGTCCAGGTCTTCATAAACAATTCCTGGTGGATCGTATGATGGAGTGTAGGGTTCTTTGAATTCAATCTCGTGAAGGTCTTCTGGCGGTTTGGTGTGTAAGCTTTTTTTTTGGTAACTTCTAAACCAAGCTGTATGTCTTCAACCGTCTCTTGAGGATTAGGCTTCTTGTGAACATACGAAGAGCCATAATGAAGTCAACAATATCACTCCCGTCAAGGTGGAATAGCTTGTGTTGAACAGCAAGAAGAAGCATATCTTCAATGTCGTTTAGGTGTAGATCAACAAAGTCACCCTTCCTTAAAATTTATAAAGTTGTGGATCAGATCTTTTCACTATAATCTCTTCTAAGTGACCATATCTCGATGGTGCAATTTCTTCCCACTAACCACTCTTCACACAAGAATTTCCTTAGTAGAGGTAACGTTTTTTTGTTTGGAAAATTTACTTACCTGATATCGGTACCACAGTTTGCGTCTTTCACCCTAGTGCTTGATTCCCATTGACGCATCTTTATCATATGCATGCTTGATGGTACTCCAAAGTGTAGGAACCATGTCTTCTATTCTTTTGATCTCATACCGAGCAACCTTTGTCTTCGTAATGGATGTGGTGTATGTTACCTCTGGATCAGAAAGGTCTGCATAATATTCTAGGATCATTTATTGAAGAAGGTAATAGCATTAAACGGTCCTCCCGATGACCTAGGGGTCCTTGTAAAGGAAGAGGATTGGAAAGATCAAACGGGTAAAGATCTCTTTTCGGATTGTTCCAATCAAGCTTGTTTGTTAAAGCATTGAAGCACTCTTAGAAGTTATACTCAAGCTCGATACTGCTAGAGCATGTGCCTTTTAACAGATTGAAGGCAGGTCCTAACAAGATATCTTGAGTGAGATTTTCAATCTTAAGTCCATTCAACACATACTTGGAGAAGTCAATAGGAGTGGCCATGAGATCGTTAAATGTTAAAGGATCCTTTGAAGCAGAGACCATTTAATTGAACCAAGGTTGTGCGGGTTGATCAAGTACAACCTAATGCTTATTCCATTCAGGATCAGGAGTAGGAGGCCTCGGGGTTGCTTGAACCATTCTGGATTCAGAGTCTTTGAAGTAGGGGTTTAGAAGCAGCTTGTGGTTGATCATCATCACGAACCAGATCATCACCAGCATCATCCATAATCACCTCAGCAATAGGTTCTTCAACTGGTTCCTTTGCCGAAGCAGACTTACCAGTTTTAGAGCCTTTAGTAGGAGCTTTTGTAACACCCCCTAAAAATATGACAACGCAGCGGAATACCACATGGGGTGCTACTTCATAATACACAGCGCTAGATACAAGAAAACGACCTCTAAATGTGTGTTTGTAAAAAACAATTCTTGTTGATTTCTGAAATCTGCAATGATAGTTGTCCCATATTTGCAGCACAATGAAAACGCTGTGAAAGTGACACAACGAGATTTGATCATTTGTAGAAATCCAATCATGAAATCTTGTCAATTTAGACTCCAATGCACATCAGACAATCCAAGCATCTAATTTACCTGAGAAAAACATGCTTAAAAACGACAACATAAAGTTGGTGAGTTCATAGGTTAGTTTAGATATGAATAATAAACCAAAGGTTTCCATAGTTATATTGACCTTTTAATTCCGTTAAATGTCCTTCAAAATTATATGTATCGATTTTTAAATCAACAGTGCAAAACATGCCAGACAATTTAAATCTCCAAAATTTTGGTCACCAAAAGTTATCAAACATAGGACCACAAGAGTTTTCCCGTGATAAAAAGGGGGCAAACCGAAAAACTTTCCTAACATATAAACTTCCTATGATGAAACAACAAAATGCAAAACAATCACGAAACCCTGATTAGTTTCCTAAGGTCATTGACACTTGAAGCTCATCGTTCTTTCTTGCAATAATATATATTGCAATTTCTGCCCCGATTAGATGTCTAACCCGAAACATCCCCAAATTCGACATGCTATAACGTTCGTTCCCGGTGATAGCTAGTCACCCGAACGGGGAGGTCGTTTCCCAAATAGATCTATTAATAACATTCGCGCTCACATAATGTAATTCACAACTACATCTATGCAATTGACAGTTCATGATAAAGGGGCTCAACTTGGGTTATCGCTACTTAGGCAACCCGTAATCATATTATAAAATTGATCCACTTGTGTCCATTTATAAAACGATGCATATTTTCATCCCAATAATATATATAACAGTTATCCAAAACGAGTAAAAGTGAGGCTATATGAAAACTCATAATATCCTTTAAAAACAATCACATTGTTATAAGATGACCCAGTAAGTAAAGAGTTTGTAGACAAGCATGTATTCCCCCTCGCGGGTTTATAAACATTCAAAAGATTGAAAAGCGAGGTTATGAACTCACCTCGATGACGTAGAACGATTGACAGATAGGCATTTAATATGCACAACACGAACGGAAGACGAAGCGGCTTGATCGAGAAGTTGCAATTAATCTTAACGGCTAAGTCTACTAGCCTAGGATAATATATTTGGGTTTCCCGATGAATAGTCACATCAACGCGACCCGTTGATAAAGATTTTGATTCCCAAGTTGTAATAGTTTGGTGGTTGGTTAAATAAATAAATTGAAAATAAACCTAAAGTGTGTAATATATTCCGTATATATTTCATGTGAAAAATAAACCCTTATATAACTCATAAAGATAAACAATCCAAGGATTAATGAAAAGTATATAATACCTTGCAGGTATTATATAATAAATGTGAATAATTAATTAAATCAATTAGTTTGACATTACTTTAGCTAATGAGAAGACTTGGTATAGGAGGTTTGGACACATGTTTAGTCGTTATGAATATAATAAACCACGTTTGTAAAGTTTATAACAATTATAAAAATTATAAATTAATATTTTATATAAAATATATTATCGTTTTCTTCGACGGCTGTGTACTAAAAACTGTTGTTCAATGTAAAAGTATAGTTTTCGTTCATGGTAGGGTTGTTATTGTATAATACAAGTCAATGTATTTTTAAAAATAACTTGGGTACCTTTTTATTCGTTTATATAAACAATATGAGTTTTAGAAAATCGTTACTATAAAATATTGAAAATATATATTTATATATTATATATATATATATCATATTATATTTCGTTTATGACATTTCGGTTATTTAATGTTTTCCTTATTAGTAAAACTCGTGTTTACTTAAATCAGGTATATATTGGAATCTTCGTTTTTCAATTTTTCAAATGCCTGCCCTTTCTAAATATAATATATCATATTTATTATATCTAGATATTAAACAATGATATAAACGTTATATTTATTTATCCGTTTTAAAACCACCATTATATATATTTTTCCTGGTTTTAATATTTGTTAAAACCATATGTTAATTTCATTTGTCGTCTCATAGTGAATCAAACGAACCCACTTTTCGTTATTAATAAATACGATTGATACGAAGATAATAAAACAAATATTTATCTTAACCAATTAAACCACAATTATGTCAATTATTTTATATTTATAAGACTTTTTGATATATTTATTGCCATTTCGCTAACCAACGACACCTATATATATATAAAACCAAACGAACCCTTGTTGATTGTCGCTAACCAAACGCACCCTAACGGTTGTCACGGCAGCCAAACGCACCTAATCTTGCATGATTATCACACCCAAACGGACCCTAGGTGATTTCCGCCTCAACCAAACGCACCCCTAGTGGTGAATGACATAAACCAACCGCACCCTAATGCGGCTTGCCCGAATTAAACCCCACCCCCCCCGTGGGCTGATAACCGTCGAAACAAACACCCTTGGCTGGTGGTTTGACCCGACACCCCACTGACACTTGTGGGATCGTGTCGGGCTGCGAAACAAACCACCCCATGGCTATGATAATCCCACTAGAAACACCCCATCTTGGGTATGCCACCCCGAAAACCAAAACACCCGGTGGCTGTGACAATACCAACCGCACCTAATTGGGTGGGCTTTTTTTGCACAGAAACGAACAACCCTTGGTGTACCAAAGCACCCGAAAATCTATGAAACAGTATAAAACCAAATGCACCATTTATCGTGTGAAACAATCAAAACTGTCGCACCTTGTGGTGCTCTTGCTTTAGACTCCGAACGCAACCTTCGTGGTGCAAACCAAACCAAACAAACGCACCCTTGGTGCTATACTAATCTACCACACGCACCCTCTAGTGGCGACTGTGGTGGTGGCGTGGGTGGTAGGATGGTGGTGTTGGTTATGATGATGATGGCGACGGTGAGGTGGTGATGATGGTGGTGTTGGCTACGGTGGGACAGCAGCCGGAGAGGAGGGGGAGGGAGAAAAAAAACGCGAGTGAGGGCGAGTGGTGTAGATGGTCGGGTAGATCGGGTGACGAGGAAGCTTTTTGAAGCTCACCGGAAAACTCCGTCGGAAAAGTTTTCCGGCGGCGGCGACGTGGTGGCCGGCGGCGGCAGGGTGGCCGGCGGTGGGGGCTGCCGGAAATACTTGAGAGAGAGAGAGTTATGCATTTGTGTGTGTGTATAAAGATGGAAATGAAATAAAATATAAAACTTTTTATATTTATATAAATGTTTTATGTTATAATAATTGTGACAAGTTATAAATAGATGGGGGTTAGTTTCGTAATATTTTCACAAGGGCCAAAAGTGTAACTTTTGGGAAACTTTTATAGAATATTGGTTCGGGACTCGTTTGAGTGACTTAACGGATGTTTCAACGCGTGAAACTTGCGCCTTTGTTTTCCAAATCATTTTTCTGATAAAAATGTAGTATTTTATTTGGATATGTATTTCATTAAATATTTTCATAACATTTATAAAAATATTCGTTATTTATTTAGTGAACTGGTTACGTCTCGTTCAGAATAAAAAAAATGGATTTCAACTCGAAAATTCGCGTTTTCAAAAACGCTTTTAATTAAAATGCTAAGTATTTTAATAAATATTTTTATTTAATAAAACGTGATAATTAAATATAATTTAATTATTTTTGTGTTTATAAATCTTGCAAGGGCATTTCAGTCACCTTCTGGACTGTTTTCGGGTCTCGGTCAAAACTAAAAAGTTGTCATGGAATGTCCGTTTATTACATCAAATTACTTTAGAGTCCGGAATAATGAAATCGTGATTTAGCATCGCTTTTGATAAATCAACCTAGGAATAACTTATATTTCCTTTAAAAATTCCGAAAATTCTCGAATGTTACAGCTTTACCTTTTGGGTTTTCTGATGTGTCGTTGTGTGGTGTTAATTTTATGATTTCAAGTTTTAAATTTATATTTTGTCGACTTAACCAAAAATAACACTTTAACGGGCAGTGTACCCGGTCAGTGGTTAGTTTCCTGGTAAGTAGGGTTAGTGTCGGATCGCTAGATCGAGTAAACAAATCTTTTCAATTTATTAATATTGGGGTTATCTAATACTAAGTTAATTCTATTCTTGTTTTACCTATGGTAATCCTAAATCTAACGGAATAAGGGGGTTTTCAGCTGAGAGAGACTGTCAGGGTTTGTGGTGACTAAAATATACTTAAGACACTAAAAACGCACGCAAACAATATAATAGAAGATTAAAGAGCGGGTCTAGCCAAATATAAGAAATCTGTTATTAACCATTAATTAGTCCAATCAGAAACGCTGGGTTTGTTTATTTAGTGCAATGATTACTTATCTCGAGGCGGCATATCATTCTTAAGATTAAGGCGGTACTTCTTCCTTAAACCTAGACACGTAGAATTCTGTCACAATTAAACCGCATAAAGCATCCTTTTTTACTGATTATAATCTTTCTTAGGGACTAAAGCAATGGTGATCTTGTTAAACCCTAGCTCATAGAGACTTTACCCACTTACTGCTTAATGCAATTCATACATAGTATAGTACTAACCAAGTCCTTTACAATTAATTGAGAATGTATCGTTGATCCTAAGGTCACCTGTTGGTCCAACTAAGCTCACAATCTAAGGGCAAAATAGGTCGTTATTGTGATCCTATTGGTCTAGATGTATAAATCACTATATAGAGAGCCATCACGGCATCTAGATAACTTGGTATGTATCACTAGATCTAGTTGAATAATAGGTCGCATACAAAAGCACGTAAACAAGTATATTGATAAACATAAACAAGTAATCAACGATAAATTAAGCAATCGATATAAACAAACCAAACATTCAGATCTTCATAATAATGGCTAATACCCGAAGGTGTTAGCCTTTAAACATCATAATCAATACAAAAGTAATAATACAACCAAGGTAAACTAACTGATTTAATGAATGATACCAAAAACTAAACGATTACAAGAGTATAGGAGATTACAAGGTGTTTCCTATGGAATTAATTGCTTTGCTCGACCTCTTCTGCTCTTCTTCTCTTCTGAAAATCAACTTTTGTGGTTAAGGTATCAAAAAATGATTTAGCACACTGAAAACCCGTTTTAAGGTTTTCTATTTATAAGGTCTGAAATTTGGTCGATACGATGAATTGACTGAGGTCAATACGACGTATCGGGAGTTTCTTGGAGTAGGAACCACGTGTGATATCTTCCAGAATATTTTATTACTATATCTTGAATGCGGCGTATAGACTTCTTTGGATAGGGAGGATTGATCATCATTCCTTCGTGGTCTTTTGTGAAGTGCAGGCACAGATACGTCGTATCTTCCCTGATGGATACGGCGTATTGGATGTCATAATCAGTAATCTTTAAATGTCTTTGTTTAAGCTCCAGAATGCGTGCCTTTTAGCTCATTGATGACATTAAATAACGTCTATTTTATAGCATCATTTATCCCATATAAATTACCCGTTTTATATAATTATTGCAAGAATTAGTACTTAATTGCATATATTTTTTATTTGCAGTAATTATGGAGTACATTGTGAAGTTTATATAAAAGGCACGCATTTTGGAGCATAAATGAAGAGTTTAAGAAAGTCTACTGAACTGACAGCAAATACACCATATTATTCTAGACTAATACGCCGTATCCAAGACTTGATGAACTAAAAGACCATTGCCTGAATTTGAAGAATACGCCGTATCCGCATCAACGATACGCCGTATATAATACTTTGGTCAACAATGAAGAACCAACTGGGTTTACCTCAATACGCCATATCTAGTAAAGAAGATACGGCGTATCCGTGCCGACACTTCACAGATAACCACGGTCAAACAAGTTAAAAATCATGCATTTAATGCGGTCAATAATCAGTGATCTTGCAATTAATGAAAATCATGGTCATAAGGAAAGTTGAATGACACTTAATGATGATTACACGCAGAATTAATGACAATTTATGGTCATTAATGATAATTGGTCAACATTCAACTACTAACCAGGGAAACCCCATTAATACGCCATATTGACTGCATTGAATACGGCGTATTGAGCAATTTTCAGACACTATAAATACAAGACCCTAAACTCAGTTTTAGGTATGCAAGAAAATCTCTAAGCCACTAAGTCGATTCTCGGACGTATAGAAGAGCCAAAAAGGTCATAAATGAGCCTCAAGATCATAGGAAAACTCTTGTAATCTTCGCACAACCGAATACGCATTCTATTGAGGTTTCTTTATTTTAATCGTTCCTATATCAAACCGTGTGTATTTTTACAATGACTATGGGCTGATACCTTTAGGTATCAGCCATGTTTATGAAGATTTAATATTTGGTTTGTTTATCTTGATTGTCTTAATTTATCATTGATTGTTTGATTATGTTTACCATTTTATACTTGTTTACATGCTTATATGTGACCTATCATTCAACTGGGTCTAAGCCTACATATTTAATACGCTGCAACTTCGGTGTTGTATGGGCGTAAGCTAAGAGTCCAGGATGGCTCTTTATATTTGCATGTAAGTAGGTAAAGTCCCAATGGGCTATGGTTTAATAAGATCTCAATATTAATCACCTAAGGTAGATTATAATCAACAAGAATGATGCTTTATGCGGGCACGTTAATTATGACAGAATTGTTCGTGTCTAGGTCTTAGGATGAAGTACCGCCTAAGTCTAAAGAATGATATGCCACTTCGAGATAAGATTATCATTGCACTAATAAACAAACCTGCGTTTTATCGGATTATTCATGGTTGATATGTTTTCCTTATG
>BQNB010138456.1:0-17704 GCA_026074375.1 Tanacetum coccineum | reverse complement strand
GTTATGTTTTATGCCTTTTATGCTTTGATATGACGCCATGATTATGAAGTGATGCCTTTCATCAGAAAGGGGCGTTACACCACTACTCATGCTAATAACTCTCTACCCGAGTATGATTTGTTTCATTTTGAGATTGAGCCCGATCAGGGTGAGTTGAGCAACGTTGTTATGGAAGATATTTTGGGAGAACCTCGTGTTCATGTGCCTAATGTGTTACCCACCCATCCCACCCTTATGATGGATTCGGACTTCATTATCTGAACTTTTCTACCCTTCTTCACCTATCCGGTGACTTCTTCATCTCTTCTCTCCTCCGGGAGTGAAGACACAATCTTTGACCCTGACATTTCTACTTTTCAATTTTCTTCTCTTAAGCCGGTGGCACATGAAAATCCGATAGTGATTTTTCTATTCTTTTGTTTCTGCCCCAAGGACAAAGGAATTCGGGGAGAGTCAAGCTAGATACTCGCACAAAAACAAGCGCTTCTCAGGAGGCAACCTGTGTCTTTTATTTCTTTCTATTTTCTTAATAAATAAGTGTGTTATTTTATAGCCCAAGTGTGGGGGCGTGCTTTTTTCTATGGTTTGTGGTATTGTTTTTGCTTGCAGGATTCCTCAAGATCATGAAGACTCGTGCTTGTTTTCAATCCTCCAATCATCCGATCTTTGATCTTTTGCTTATTATGGAATCCTCAATCCTGATCATGTATATATAAATTGTTTCCCCTTTCACACTTGGAATTTTTTGCATTTGCCTTTTTCATTCCTAAGTGTGGGGGTAAAACCTGACATTTTTAAACATTGAGGTCAATGTTCCATTCTAAGTGTGGGGGGATTTCTATCGAAATGTGATCATACATGTGCCTATATGTGTTCCCACGCAACCTCGTTTTGACCAAAATTTAAAAAAAATTATTGTTTTATTATGATATATATATATATATATATATATATATATATATATAATAAATATAAAAAAATGGAAAAAATGATGAAAATATAAAAATATATAAATAAGTAGGCCTGTAGAATTAGGTAGTTTTTGACATGACCAAGTTATAAACTCTAGCTTTCCTTTCGAGACTAAGCATTTGCTTAACTTTAAAATTTTGCAAAGAACGAAAAATGATAGAGTTAAATATAAGTTTGATGCTAAGCATGGATTAGTTGGATACTTAGAGCTCATAGAGTTAATTGAGGCTTTTTTGCGCCCACCGGCTTACTAAAACGCTATATAATTGTTGAATAAAATAAAGTTACTTTAGGTTTTTGCGATTCTTAGTTTAAATCACTTTGTAGAGATTCCTTCTGGTGAAAGTAAGGTACACATCGAGGTTTTGTCAGTGTTATGGGGAAATAGACTCCTGGACCATGGTCGGCTCGCATACCGATGTGGCAGTTGTTAAAAGACCACAGGACTTGAAATTTGGCTAATAATAATAATTATGTAATAAACCGAAGCCGAAATAAGACTTTTGGATCATGGTCGGCTCGCATACCGATGTGACAGTCGTTTAAAGGGTGGAGGTAATAATAATAAAACTGTGGGCTGATAAAAGTTTACTGCATCTTGCCGGCTCACAACCGATGTTGCAGTCTTCTAAATAAGACACATAGTAATAATCCGAGACTGATAAAAGTATGTTTGCATCTTTGCCCTCACAACACGATATTGCAGACTTCTAAAAGGCCGAGGAAATAACCGAGGTCAAGAAATGTTATGCTAGCATCTGCCGCTCACAACGATGTTGCAGCCTTCTAAAGGACCGAGGTTTAATAATGTTGCAATAATAATAAGTAAAAAGCCAAATTTCGACTCCGGGGTTATCTAAATAAAGCCTCCGTCTCTGGACTCGTAGTTGAGTTGTTGCGGATGAAATAAAAAGGATAACCCCTAAATCATGTGAAATTAGAACCTTAATGTGGACCTTATTCTCACCATATCGTCTCTTTAGGAAAGGATTTCAAACTAATTGTGGTCTAAACCGGGTTATTTTATTTAAATAAGGACATAATTTATTTGTCATCAATAATAAAAAAAGAAAAAAAATTCTTAGAGGAAATTAGGAATAATGGGACGGAAGATTAAGTTTATACTTACACAATTAGCATTTATGAGTAGTGTTAGCATCTAATCTTATATTTGACTGTGATTTCGTTTTAAGCTTAGTTTGGGGATTGTGAAAATCAAGGATGACGAACTCCCGTTCTTTAAAGCCTTTTAAATAATTTTATTTAATTGTTATCTTAGTTTTTTATTGAATAAATGGTTAAAACGGGGGCGCTTTAGAAATAAATGATTTTTGAACCTTCTTAAATGGACCCTTTTTTTTCTGTTGATTGTGAGGGGTCATAAGTTAGAGGGGGATTTAATTATTTATTTTCGGGCGTGTTTTATTTACATTGCGTGTGGGACCAGCAATGGCTTAGTGTGGGGGAATTTTGATATGTGATAAAACACACATCATTTGTATCCCGGAAAATGCTAATAAACAGACTAAAACATAAAAATATGGATAAATGTGTTGCAAATATGTTTGTATTGTGTTTTTATGTTTTACAGGTACAAAGGATTGAAAACAAAGCAAAAACGGTAATTTTCGGGTGAATTTCGACGACGTTTTCACGTTTATCGAGGTCGAAACGAAGTCGTTAATATTCCTCGATCACACCATTGGAAAGAACACGAAATTACGAGTCCAACGGTACCAGCCTTTCATATTTGAACCTTTTTATTTTGAACCTTTTTCGTCCCTGTTTGAACCTTTAATACTAGTATAATTGAACCTGGCCAATAAAGGGTTATATATTAATTTTTGTATAATATTATTGAAACCATGCCTAGCACAGTTGGTAAAGTGTGTGGCTTAGGGTTTCATCCGAGAGGTCATGGGTTCGATTCATGAAGGAGGGTTATAATCCCCTCCACGTCACGTCAGCTGCCACGGTGGCTGACACGTGGCACCACGTGGCGGAACCAGACCCGACCCGATCTAGACCCGGCCCAAGACCCGACCTGACCCGGCCCAGACCCGACCATGACCCACCGGTTCACTGGCGGTCAACCATCGTTGACCGGTGGTCCGGCGGGTGGTCCACCGCCGTTGACCGTCGTTGGCCACCGTTGACTGCCGTCGTTGACCATCGTTGACCGGTGGTGGCTCTGGTGACGGTGAAGGAATAGTATCGTGTCACGTGGCACCACTTAGGTGGTGACACGTGGCCTACTAATCATTGTATGCAGGTGTGGCAGGTACGAGGTACTGTACACGTCAGTACCAGGCGGCGGCTGGCCAATCAGAGCATGACACGTGTCCAAAACGCGTGATTCGAGGGTGCCAGGCGTGTGTCAGTCCGAGGTTGTCATGTGGAGATCCAAGGCAATAATGAGGCGGTTGGTGGAGAGCAAAAAGACTATAATACCCTCAGATCTGGCAATATGAGTGGTGGATGACCTAAAAGGAGGAAAATACCCCTCCCACTTGGAGGCTATAAAAACAGACGATGTGCATCTCATTTGGAGTGAGTTTATAAGTTTATTTTATATAGTAGTAGGTGTAGATTTAGGAGTAAGTGAGTATAAATATTTTAGCTTATTGTTAAAAAGCTTTTATAGCTTATTTAGGCTTATTGTAATCAAGATTTTGAGCTTATTATAGAAGATGTTTGAGGTTAGTTTTATATTAAATGCTTATGATTCTTAATGCTTATTCTTATCTTATTCTTCTACACTTTCTTTTCTTTTGCTTATTTCCAAATAAGCTCATGCTTATAACTTATTTTTGGATCCCATCTCTTAAGCTTATATTCTAATAAGCTACTTCCATAGCTTATTTAGACTAACTTATTTTATATTGTTTTCGATTTAGTGCTTATTTTAGCTTATTTTCGATTGCTTATTTTTATTCAAGCTTATTTTTTCTTCTTTATATAGATCTAATCCTTAATTATACCCGATCCGAGTAATTTCTTGATTGAACATCTAGTTTCGGGTGGATTAGATCTAAAAAATTCCTAGATCTTAATATATTTTAGCTTATTTTTCTAGCATAATTTTGCATTTTAATTCTAGCTTATTTTCTAGATCTAAATCTTTAAAATATACCCGATCCGAGTTCACTGATTGAACACCTTAGTTTATCGGTAGAATTTAGATCTAAAGTTTTCATCTATTTATTACTTATGTATTTTAGAATAAAATTTCGAAAAGCTTTTTGCTTATCTCATCTTTTTCTTTTTTCTTGTCTTTACTTTTTCAAAAGTGCTTATTGTTTTATTAAGCTTGATTCGAATGCTAAAAAGGGTGTCATGAGTCTCCTACTCGACTTATTCATTAAGTCTTGAGCACCTTTATCTTCGGAGCTTATTATTTAAGCGATATTTAGTCATAAGTTCTAAACTTTACTAGTTTTTCTTATAGCTATAAGCTAGACTTATTTCGAAGGGAAATCTGTAGCTTATTTGGAGAAGTTGCTATTTATAAGCATTTATTCTTTACCTTTCTGTCGAGAATCCTTGATAGCTTTTTACTTATTCTTGTATTTATTCAAAAAGTAGCTTATTATATTATATATATTTAATCTAGTTCATATTTTTACAAAAATTAGTTTTCTAAATAGCTATTTTCTAAAAAGTTTTCATCTTTATTAGCTTATTTTGTCCTTAACTTGATCATGATCTTATTTCTTATATACCATCCTCTTTCATTAAGTCGGAGCTAAAGTCTTATAAGTTGATAAATATATAAAGTTTTTATCTTTATAGTTTTTATAAAGTATGTTAGTATGATAAAGTTGACACATTTATTGCTACTTGTGAAGTAGAGCTAAAAATGATAAACTATTTGTTTATTAAGTTTGGTAAAGAATCGGTGTTATCGTTTTATTTGCGGCTCTTCAATTAGGTTTCAATTCTCTATCTTTTTCAATAAATTAGGGTAGATTTAATTAGTATATTTTATAAATGTTTTCTATTTATATTTCCAGCGTAAGTGAGTAGTTTTAACTTGTGTTTGCTAAAGTGAATAGTGGTTATTGGAATTTATGTGCGGTTTTAAAAAAAGGTTAAAAAAATTATTAGTCAAGTTACATACCGTCATTTACTTTTTAATGCAATTTAAATACTTGTCATTTATTTTAAAAAGCATTTACTTTATTTGCATTATAATTTCTTGCAACTTATTTTTCTAAGGCTTTTTATATTTCGTTAAACCTAAGCCCGACACATAAAGAACAATTCACTTCGCTAGCAAGCATATATGTCATTTTACAATTTTATTAAATCTTTTAGTTTTTTAATTCATAGAATTAATATTAGTTTAATTTTATTAGTAAAAAATAGTTTAAAACAAAACAAAATATTGTCATTCAAGCACCAAACGAAACATTCTCATGAATTTCAATTCATTTCTCGCCGTTGAAACGACACTCGGAAGATAGACTATTATTTTTCCTAAAGTAATTATCTTATCTGACGGGATATACTATATATTATTACGACACGCGTTTGACGTTTATCAAAATGGCGCCGTTGCCGGGGAGAGGTGTAGCGATTTTTACGGGATTGTTTTTGTTCGAGCCTTGAAGACCCTTCCTTGTGAAGTTATTTTCTTTATAAAAATATATAAATATTTTTCATTTTCTTTTATTAGTATATAAAAACAAACAAAAAACAAACAAAAAATAAAAAAAATAAAAATAAAAATAAAAACATTGTCCATAAAAAGAAATAAAAATCACCAAGTTGGTAAAAAAACACCAACATATAATACTTTCAACTGAAGTATAATCCATTAATAAGTTCCCGAACCAAAGTTTCAAAAACTTGCCTTTTGTGTCTCTTGCAATATACGGCTCACCTTTGAAAATTAAACATTTTTAAAAAGCTACCGTGAAGCTTGTTGATTATTAGGTTTAAGTTATTCGATCTCGTTTTGTCCTTTAATAAAATATATTGTTTAAAAAACTTAAAAACCCAAAAATAATCTTCTTTTTGTTCTTATCCATTTAATTCTTTTCTTAACCCTCTAAATTGTTTAATCTCTTATGGCGTCACTCTAATTAATCGTTTGAATCCCTTTTCACATTTAAAGAGTTTCGACCTTGTGGATCGTTTGTATATAAGAGGCAATTGATTGTACACCTGACTCATCTCAGCAACCCCCTCAGGATTGTGTGAAGTGTGGAAACCCGGTTGAAGGTCCAAATTGTCAAGGATGTGCTCTATGGCGAAAGAAATTAAAGGAAGTTTGGTTTACAATTTGTCATGAAAATGGAATATACCAAGACCTTCTAAACACTTACGAGTCATCCGATGACGATACCAACGTTGTTAATGCTCCTCGAGAGCCATTCGTTGTCAAACAGGACCCCGGTGAAAATTACTCGCAAAGTCCTACACAAATTAACCACAATTGTTGTTACGAGTGTGGTGATTCGTTAGACGATATCTTTTGTCAACGATGTACTTATAAGTCTTGTGGGAAAGGTGCTCATTATGGTTACAATTGTCCACCGTAAATTCTGATTATCTCTAATCCAGAACCATGCTACAATCAAAACCTTAATGAGATCCAACAAAATTTGCAAAGTTTGCAACAACAATGTCTTTTGGGTACGTGCCAACAATGTGGTTGTAATGAATATGATAGAGTTTGTTTTTATTGTACTACTGGAAATGGAACACCAATCAATTTTTCAACTCCGTACTCTTCTAATGATTCTCCAAGTTTTGCAAACCACCCTCCACAACCCCAATACGTACCATACTCTTGTGAGTTATTTGGGAACGATTCTCATTACGGTTACGATTGTGCACCTCAAGTCCTGTTTGTCTACAATCAGGACCTGTGTTTCAATCGAAACTTTGATTATTTTCCACAAACTTCACCAAGTTTTCCACAACAATATCCTTGTTGTGAAGATTGTGGGGGTCCTCACGAGACTTTTCAATGTCAACCGATGAATTATTACGAACCTAATCCGTGTTATGATTCTAATTATTCTGGTTTTGACCAAACTCAACCCCCGCAATATACCGTCAATCATCCAATCTTCAATGCTCAAAATGAGCTTCTAAATTCTCAAAATAAGATCATGGAGCAAATGACATCCATATGTGATATGGTTGGTCAAATTATGCAAAAGAAGGAAGAAGAAAGGCAAATTGCGGAAGATCAAGCGACTAAAGATCGATATTGGAAGATTCCCATTTGCTATGATGATGAAGAGGACTATACCATTGCAATCACACCCGTTTTATCAACCAAGGAGCCCGTTGACTCTCTCATAATGGAGGATGAGCATCTTGACACTATTCCGGCAACAGAATCAAGACGAAGTAAATAAAGTCTAGTGTTTGAGGGCTTGTCTGATCCCAGTGATACAGAGGGTATTTAGATCCGACCGGTGTTTTGTGATGTGCCTCTTTGTGACAACCCTACCCCTCTTAAAGCTTTCAAATATCACTCTGAGATTGTCGTCAATTCCAACGATGATGATACTTCAAGTGATGACGATGATTTTGAGGGCATCAAGTACGTTGAAGCATCACCTCTCGATTTGAAGATCGGTAGCTTAGAGGAGGTGAATGATGATGATCAAGAGAAGGAAGAAGTTTGACTTAGAAAATAATCTTCAAATCCAAGAACGTATTCTTCGAGAGAAATTATTGAACATCAATCGTCTTATTGCTAAAATCAAATATTTGAATGATACCTCCACTCCTAATTGTGTGCTCAAGTCCCCTTCTCTATTTCCTATCCCTGATAGTAACTCTTTCTTTAAGAAGTCCGATACTTCTCTCTCTTATTCGAATAATTCTTTACCCGAATTCGAGTCTTTTAGCGATCATACGGAAGAGACGAGTAGTGGCAGTACCACTACTCATGCTAATAACTCTCTTCCCGAGTATGATTCGTTTCATTTTAAGATTGAGCCCGATCAGGGTGGGTTGACTAGCGTTGTTATGGAAGATATTTTGAGAGAACCTCGTGTTCATGTGCCTAATGTGTTATCCACCCATCATACCCTTATGATGGATTCGGACTTCATTATCAGAACTTTTCTTCCTTATTTTACTTATCTGGTGGAGTCTCCTTTTCTTCTCTCTTCCGGGAGTGAGGACACAATCTTTTACCCCGACATTTCCACTTTTCATTTTTCTTCTCTTAAGCCGGTGGCACATGAAAATCCGATAATGATTTTTCTATTCTTCTGTTTCTACCCCAAGGACAAAGGAATTCGAGGAGAGTCAAGCTAGAGACTCGCACAAAAACAAGCGCTTCTCGAGAGGCAACCCGTGTATTTTATTTCTTTCTATTTTCTTAATAACAAGTGAGAGTGTTATTTTATAGCCCAAGTGTGGGGGCGTGTTTCTTTCTATGGTATGTGGTTTCGTTTTTGCAGGATTCCTCAAGATCATGAAGACCCGTGCTTGTTTTCAATCCTCCAATCATCCGGTCTTCAATCTTTTTGCTTATTTTGGAATCGTCAATCCAGATCATGTATATTAATTGTGTTTTCCCTTTTACACTTGGAATTTTTTACATTTGCCTTTTTTATTCCTAAGTGTGGGGGTAAAACCCGACATTTTTGAACATTTAGTCCAATGTTCCATTCTAGTGTGGGGGGATTTTTATCGAAATATGATCATACCTGTGCCTGTCCTGTCCCACGACACCTCGGTTTTGACCAAAATTTTTAAAATATTATTATTGTTTTAATTATGAGATCATATATATATATAATATATACTATATAAGATATATATAAATAATATATATATATATATATATATATATATATATATATATATGATGAAAATATAAAAATGTTAGTAATAAGTAGGCCCATAGAAGTATGTAGCTTTTGACTTGACCGAGTTTTACACTCTAGCTCTCTCCTTAGCTTTCGAGACTAAACGTTTGCTTAACTTTAAAATTTTGCAAAGAACGAAAAATGATAGAGTTAAATATAAGTTTGATGCTAAGCGTGGATTAGTTGGATATCTTTAGAGCTCATAGAGGTTAATTGTGGCTTTTTGCTCTCACCAGCTTACTAAACGAAAATAGAATTGGTTTGAATAAATAAAGTTGGCTTAGGTTTTTGTGATTCTTAGTTTAAATCACTCGTAGAGATTCCTTACTGGTAAAAGTAAGGGTACACTCGAGGTTTTGTCAGTGTGTGGGTGTAATCGACCTCCTGGACCATGGTCGTCTCGCATACCGATGTGGCAGTTGATTAAAAGACCACAGGACTTGAAATTTGGCTCATCATAATAAGTTATGTAATTCACCGAAGCCGAAAATAAGACTTCTCCTGATCAGATCGGCTCGCATACCAATTGACAGTCTTTAAAGTGGAGGAAATTAATAATCAACTGTTGGCTGATAAAAGTTTACTGCAATCTTGTCGGCTCACAACCGCTGTTTGCAGTAATCTATCTAAATAAGAAAGAAATAATCCGAACGAATAAAAGTTTGCTGCATCTTGCCGGCTCACAACCGATGTTGCAGCCTTCTAAAAGGTCGAGGAAATTACCGAGGTCGAAATATGTTTGTTGCATCTTGCCGGCTCACAACCGATGTTGCAGCCTTCTAAAGGACCGAGGTTTAATAATGTTTACAAATAATAAATAAGGTATAAAGCCAAATTACGACACCACAAACCGGGGTTATCAAAATAAGCCACCATCTCCTGGACTCGTATTGATTTGTTGCGATGAAATAAAATGGGAAAACCCCTAAATCATGTGAAATTAGAACCTTAATGTGGACCTTATTCTCACCATATCGTCTCTTTAGGAAAGGATTTCAAACTAATTGTGGTCTAAACCGGGTTATTTTATTTAAATAAGGACATAATTTATTTGTCACCAATAATAAAAAAAAGAAAAAAAAAATCCTTAGATGAAATTAGGAATAATGGGAGCGAAAAGTTAAGTTTATACTTACACAATTAACATTTATGAGTAGTCTTAGCATCTTATCTTATATTTGTCTGTGATTTCGTTTTAAGCTTAGTTTGGGGATTATGAAAATCAAGGATGACAAACTCCCGTTCTTAAAGCCTTTTAAATAATTTTATTTAATTGTTATCTTAGTTTTTATTGAATAAATGGTTAAAACGGGAACGCTTTAGAAATAAATGATTTTTAAACCTTCTTAATGGACATTTTCTGTTCTTGTTTGATTGTGAGGGGTCATAAGTTAGAGGGGGATTTAATTATTTATTTTTGGGCGTGTTTTATTTACATTGCGTGTGGGACCAGCAATGGCTTAGTATGGGGGAATTTTGATATGTGCTAAAACACACATCATTTATACCTTAGAAAATGCTAATAAACGGACTAAAACACTAAAATATGAATAAATATGTTGCAAATATGTTTGTATTGTGTTTTTATGTCTTACAGGTACAAATAATGAAAACCAAGCAAAAAACGATAATTTGGGTGACTTTCGACGACGTTTTTATGATTATCAAGGCTCAAACAAAGTCGTTAATATTCCTCGATCACACCATTGGAAAGAGCACGAAATTACGAGTCCAACGGTACCGGCCTTTCATATTTGAACCTTTTTATTTTAAACCTTTTTCGTCCCTGTTTGAACCTTTAATACTAGTATAAATGAACCTGGCCAATAAAGGATTATATATTAATTTTCGTATAATATTATTGAAACCATGCCTAGCACAGTTGGTAAAGTGTGTGGCTTAGGGTTTCATCCGAGAGGTCGTGGGTTTGATTCATGCAGGAGGGTTATAATCCCCTCCACGCCACGTTAGCTGCCACGCTGGCTGACACGTGGCACCACGTGGCAGACCCAGACCCGGCCCAAGACCCGACCATGACCCACCGGTTGACTGGCGGTCAACCACCGTTGACCGGTGGTCCGGCGGTGGTCCGCCGCCGTTGACCGTCGTTGGCCACCGTTGACTGCCGCCGTTGACCACCGTTGACCGGTGGTCCGGTGGTGGCTCCGGTGACGGTGGGGGAACAATATCATGCCACGTGGCACCACTCAGATGGTGACACGTGGCCTACTAATCATTGTATGCAGGTGTGGCAGGTACGAGGTACTGTACACGTCAGTACCAGGCGGCGGCTGGCCAATCAGAGCATGACACGTGTCCAAAACGCGTGATTCGAGGGTGCCAGGCGTGTGTCAGTCCGAGGTTGTCATGTGGAGATCCAAGGCAATAATGAGGCGGTTGGTGGAGAGCAAAAAGACTATAATACCCTCAGATCTTGCAATATGAGTGGTGGGTGACCTAAAAGGACGAAAATGCCCCTCCCACTTGGAGGCTATAAAAACAGACGATGTGCATCTCATTTGGAGTGAGTTTATAAGTTTATTTTATATAGTAGTAGGTGTAGATTTAGGAGTAGTGTAGTATAATTTTTAGCTTATTGTAAAAGCTTTTATAGCTTATTTAGCTTATTGTAATCAAGATTTTGAGCTTATTATTGAAGATGTTTGAGGTTGGTTTTTATTAAATGCTTATTATTTCTTAATGCTTATTTCTTATGCTTATTCTTCTACTCTTTCTTTTCTTTTGCTTATTTCCAAATAAGCTCATGCTTATAGCTTATTTTTGGATCCCATCTCTTAAGCTTATATTCTAATAAGCTACTTCCATAGCTTATTTAGACTAGCTTATTTTATATTGTTTTCGATTTAGAGCTTATTTTAGCTTATTTTCGATTGCTTATTTTTATTCAAGCTTATTTTTTCTTCTTTATATAGATCTAATCCTTAATCATACCCGATCCGAGTTCACTTGATTGAACATCTTAGTTTCGGGTGGATTAGATCTAAAAATAATAGATCTTATATTTTTAGCTTAATTTTCTAGCATAAAGTTTGTTGCTTTTTAATTCTAGCTTATTTTTCTTAGATCTAAATCTTTAAATATACCCGATCCGAGTTCACTTGATTGAACACCTTAGTTTCGGGTAGATTTAGATCTAAAGTTTTCATCTTTTTATTAGCTTATTGTCTTTAGAATAAATTCTAAAATAGCTTTTGCTTATCTCATCTTTTTCTCTTTTCTTGTCTTTACTTTTTCAAAAGTGCTTATTGTTTGATTAAGCTCGATTCGAATGCTAAAAAGTGTCATATCTCCTACTCGACTTATTCTTAAGTCTGACACCTTTATCTTCGAGAGCTTATTAATTAGTCTTATTTAGCCATAAAAGTTTCCTAAACTTACTATTTTTCCTTATAGCTCATTAAGCAAGGGCCCTTATTCAAAGGGTATTTGTAGCTTATTTTGATAATGGCTTATTTATAAGCGTTTATTCTTTATCGATTCCATCGAAAAAAGCCTGATAAGCATTTTAGCTTATTCTATTTTTATTTCAAAAGTAGCTTTTATATATATATATAAGATTTAATCTAGTTTTATTTTTACAAAAATAGTTTTCTAAATAGCTTATTTTTCTAAAAAGTTTTCATCTTATACTTATTTTGTACTTAATTTTTCATGTCTTATTTCATTATTTCCAACCTTCTTCATCTTAGTGATCGGACTTAAAAGGTCTTATAATGTTATAAATATATAAATGTATTTTTATCTTTAAGTTTTTATGAAAGTAATTAGTAGATAAAGTTGTCACACCTTTATTTGTAATTAGTGAAGTAGAGCGTAAAATGTGATTAAACATATTTGTTTATAAAGTTTGTAAGATCGGGGGTTATCGTTTATTCGGCTCTTCAATTTGGTTTCATTCCTATCATTTTATTCAATTAATTAGTGTCAGATTTAATTAGTTTATTTTATAAATGTTTGCTATTTTATATTTGCTTTTGCGTATGAGTATGTTTAACTTGTGTTTGCTAAGTGATTATTGATTTGGAATTTAAGTGTGTTATCAAAAGGTTAAAAAAAATTATTAGTCATTTAACCTACAGTCATTTTACTTTTAATGCAATTTAAATACTTGTCATTTATTTTTTTATTTTTTAAAAAAAGCATTTTACTTTACTTGTCATTTAATTTCTTGCAACTTGTTTTCTAAGGATTTTTATTCGTTAAACCTAAGCCCCACATAAGGAATCCATTTTCACGTCGCTTAGCAAGCCATATTGTCATGTTTATCAATTTTGTATAATCTTTTAGTTTTTAATCTTATAATATATTAGTTTAATTTTTAGTATAAAAATAGTTTAAAACCAAAACCAAAATATTTGTCATTCAAGCACCAAACGAAACATTCTCATGAATTTCAATTCATCTCTCGCCGTGGAAACGACACTCGTAAGATAGACTATTATTTTTCCTAAAGTAATTGTCTTTTCTGACTGGATATACTATATATTATTACGACACGCGTTTGACGTTTATCAGGTCTAGATGGGTTTCATTGCTTAACCTCATGGGTCTAAATGGGTCCAGTTTCATAAACACATGGGTCTGACCTAACTCTTGATGGAGATTTGATGACTAACGAGTATGACGACTACTGCTTGTCTGCTTCATTCCTTTCTTAGGTCTTCATTAGATCTGTTCAAATCTCGTCTCACAATTACCATTAGTAAGTTCAAATCTCAATTCGATTTACCTTATAAAATCAACATATTCTGATTATACGACTGCTTGTTTTGCTTATTTAATTTGATTTTGCTTATTTTCTACATATTTAATCATTTAATTTATTATTATTTTGTGTTTAAAAATCAGTTAATTCATTGTTTGATTTTGCTTATTTAATTTAATTTGATTTTGCTTATTTTCTACATCAAATCTTTATTTTCACAATGTCTATAAAATTCAAAAGTCTATTCAACTTCATATGTTGAATCCTGACCTTATTGTAAGTGGAATGGCAAAAGACATGAAGACGAAGTTTGATAAATATTGGGAAACATATACCATGGTCCTGTCATTTGGGGCTATTTTGGATCCACGGTATAAGTTGAATATCGTCGAGTTTTACTTATCGGAGCTAGGAATGGAGGGTCCATTGCTCATACAAAAAGTACAAAGTGTTGAGGATGGGTTGCGCAAGTTATACACTCATATGAGTTTCAACCTAATGTAATGCAGGGTCCGACTAAAGGGCCAAGTTCAAATGTTGGAGGTGGGAAGTTGTGTGATGACGCGGAATATGATTTGGTGGGATTTGAGACATTTCAAAGTCAATATAAGAAATCAGAGATACAAAAATCGCAACTGAATCAATATTTAGATGAGCCTAAACTTGATAAAAATCAAAAGATCGATATCCTACAATTTTGGAAAGAAAACCAAGTAAGGTATCCAGAGTTGGCAATTATGGCTCGAGATATATTAAGTATCCCAATTACTACGGTTGCTTCAGAGTCTACTTTTAGCATAGGTGGTTGGATTATAAGCAAATATCGAAGTTCCCTGTGTTCGTCAAATGCTGAAGCATTGTTGTGTACTCGTGATTGGCTATTTGATCCAAAAGGTATATACTTTTTTCATTCTATTTTCATGCATTGACATTTTTATATTTATATGTTAATATGTCAATAATAGATCGTATTAATTTGTGTAGATGAATATGAAGTTGACGAAAAATAACTAATCGATGAGGAGATTAAAAAGTTGATCACATCCTCTAGTAAGGTAAGTTTACTCTCTATGTGATTAATAAGATAATTTATCTTTGCTGCAAAATCTGATTAGTTGGGCTATACTTACTGTTATAAAAGTTGTGTTTGGATTATAGGGTATGTTAGGGATATTGGTTGCAGATAAAGGGGTATTTGGAATTGCTTTTTAAAAATAGATTATGCCTTTAAATAATTAGAATTAGATAGTGAGTTGGAACAGAACATGATTCTGAAAGTTATGTTTGGATTTGCTTCTGGTGCTTAGTTTGTGACTTGCTATAGTTGTGAGAAAAAACTCACATTCCTTGGCATTTTGTTTGTCGACACTACCACAATGAACTAGAATGGTCCTTGTGAACTAAAAAAGCTTGTGAACTCTGATTGTGTATATTAAGTTTGTTAGTTTGCCTTTTCTAGAAAAAGAAATTTTAAAACATGAAACATATTTTTTACACGACAACACTACAGATATTTACATAGATGCACACGTCAAACATAAGACTCATAACACAGATCAAGCTTTCCAAGATGACAACGGTGAAGTCTCTGCATCCTTATATGTTGATATACCAGCAGCATATCGAGTTCCCTTGACTGAATCAGCTGATGCAATGGATTCGAGTTCAGCCATCTCTTCCGGTGTCAGCTTTACAGATAAAGCTCCTATGTTTTGTACAAGATTTTCTATCTTGGTGGTTCCTGGAATGAGGACGACGTCGTTTCCCTGGTGGTGAACCCATGCCAACGCTAGTTGTGAAGTGGTGCACCCCTTCTTGGCAGCTAATTCATTCACCCTGTCGTATAAGATCTTGTTGTGCTCAAGATTTTCAGTTTGGAACCTTGGCAGGCGCTACAATGTAGATAGTTCAAATATAATATCAATTACAACGCCAACACAATTTAAGAAATAATAAAACGTTAGGCTTTAAAAGGGCTAGTTTGCATAAAAAGGCATCTCTTGTCCATAAGGACCATTCTAGTTCTATGGCTGTTAACGGATGCACAGCATGAGCCCTTCTAATGGTTGATACGGATGCCTCTGATAATCCAACATACTTAAATTTTCCTTCTTCCACCAGCTTCTTTAGTTCACCCATCTAACAGTAAATAATTCTCCCGTAATTTGAATAATTCACCCATTGTGAGTTTGTGACACTGCACAAAATCACAAACCGGGTTATATTTACAATATTTATTCTCCCTTCTTCGCAATGTGTGACATTATGACACAGTAGTTTAGTAGAAATGTTTTATTAGTAACATATCTTAAATGCCGGTCAATAATGACAAAAAGGACGAATTTTATTGACCAACATTATTGCTTATGAACGTTTTATAGAAAGTTGTAGTGGGAAAAGTGGTAACATTAGGATAAAACTTGTATAACTTGACATTCCAAGATGAAATTGTTGTTTCTAGTTAGAACCTCGAGTGTGTAAATGTTTATGTGCATGTTCAAATTCTATATGGTAGGGTGCTAAGGTAAATTATCAATCTAGAAAGTAAAGAAGTTACATGGTACTACGGGTATCCACGTAAATGTTCTATAAAATATAGTTTAATAAGGAAAATAAGTGCTATTTCATTGCATTCTTTGATCGCTAATCCTAGATCGGCCACCATGCAAAAACCAAAAATTGTTGTAACTGGTACATAATCAAGTGAAGGAACCCCGAATCCATTGTTAAAAATGTAACCGTCTGCTCTTTTATTTTCTGTTTTAATTTGGTTAGAAAGAAAACGCCGTGCTTTATGTGGATACTATCATTTCTGCATATAAAATATTTTTTAACTCTTGTGCAGGTGATCATTCGTGGTGGTTGCAGCAGCATCTGAGGTACGTGCAGCTAAGGAGAAAAAAGAAGATAAAGAGGAGAGTGACGACGACATGGGATTCTCGTTCATTGATTAGAAATTATGTTTTGATTCAACTTTCTCGTCTACTGTAAGAAGTGTTAAATTGTCATTCAACTTTCTCATCTACTGATATGATAAATGCTTTTGAATTTACAGTGAAGATGTTGTTCATGCTGATGTAGTTTCTCGTGTTTTGCTCTTAGCTTATGTTTCTTTTGTATTTGGTTTTCAGTACATTGTATTCTTCTTGATAAGAAACTAGAAATTAAAAATATATGTACGCATTTTGTTTTTATTGTGTTACAGTGTAGAGTTTTTATATATAAATACTTGTTTCCATTCAAAAATAATAATGTTGAATGGTATTTGTCTTAGTTTACAAAAATTTCATGATTAAAAAAGGGTTAAAAAAACCCAACCTTTCTCCTTAAGACCCATCTAGACCCAAACCCATCTATACCCAAACCCATCCTCCTAAAATACCTATCTAGACCCAAACCCATCTAGACCCAAACCCATCTAAGACCCATAACCCGACCCAATCCAACCCAACCATTTTACCACCTCTAGCCTAGAGGCATCATCTATAAAAGTTATGACATACTTTTTATTGCCCAAAGATGGTGTAGCATGAAAATCACACAAACCACTATGTATTAATTCAAGTATGACAGATTTCCTTGTTATACTTTGAAATGGTTTCCTAGTGATTTTTGTTAACATACAAGTAGTACATTTTTCGGGATTTTCATCAATAACAGGAATTAAATCGTCTTTAGACATTTCAAGCATTCTTTTATAGTACACATGTCCTAAATGAGCATGCCATAATAAGGAATTAACAACAGTAAAAGAAGACATATATACAGAATCTGAATCATCATGAACTTTATTTAAGTTCAACATAAACATACCATTGTTATAATAACCGAATCCTACAAATACACCACACTTCGATAAGATATACTTATCGGATCCATAAACCTGTATATATCAACACTTATTTAACACAGGACCAGAAACTAAGTTCTTACGAAGTTTAGGTACATACAACACACTAAACAAAGTAACAGTTTTTCCAGAACTAAATTCTAATGCTACGTGGTACACAATAAAATATACGATATAATACCACAAAAGCAATTAAGAAAATTCCCTTAAGGAAAATTCACTCTTAAAAGATATATATAATATATAATACGCATATTTAACCGGGAAGTACGATCACCCGGGTCGTTTCCCCAACGACTTGTGAAATTGAAA
>BQNB010138455.1:0-17704 GCA_026074375.1 Tanacetum coccineum | reverse complement strand
ATGAAAAGAAACTAAAGCTTAGACTACTTTTATGCTACTGAAATTGATCATGAAATAAGCAAACTCAGGAAATAAGCAAAGTAACTTAGAATCTAAGTAAGCTAAAAACTTTTTAAGAGAAATTAGACTTTAAAACTTTGAGAACTTATTAAACTACTTATAAGCTATCTAATTTAGCTGGAAAATCTAGACCAATAAGCAAAATTAACAAATTTAAATCCTAAAGATTCTAAGTACTGTTTTTGGATTTTTCAAGGTTTTTATGACTTTTGACAGCTAATTTAAACTAAGAAAATAAGCTAGAAATAGCAAATTAAGACTTAAACTGTATTAAGCTATATGAAAACTTAAATCCTACTGAATGTGAAAAGCTAAATCCTAAAATAACTGTTCTAAATCGAGCTGAGAACACAGCAGTACTAACTGAGGTTAGTACTGCTAGTGTAAATAGTTAACAGTACTTTCAAGAGAAAGTACTGCTGATGCAATTTGATTTTTGAAAACTAAAATAAGCAAGTAAATAAGCTAGAAAATAACAACTAAAACTAATTTTAAGGTAAGCTATAACTAAACTTAATCCTACTGAGATTAAAGCTAACAGTACTAACTAATGAAGGCAGTACTAACTTGGAAGTTAGTACTGGTAGTGTAAAAACTCAACAGTATTAACTTATGTTAATACTGCTAGTGTAAATCTGAGAATGCACTTAAACCAAACACTCCTTTATCATGACAGAATTTTTAAAAAGCTTTTTAAGAGAAATTTTAATGAACAAGTACTGAATACCAGATGAAAACTAGATTAAAACAAACTTAGCAAACATGAATTAACAACTGAATAAGCAAAATTCTAAGATCTTAACTAATTAAACTAATATTTTTGGATTTTGAGAGTTTTATGTCAGAAATAGATAACTAAAGATCTATAACTACTTAAGCAAAAACAGATGAAGATAAACAACTAATAAGTACTAGAAAAGACATTTAAACACTAATAAGCAAGAGAATAAGGAAATAAGCAATATTAAACTAAGACTAAGCAATTTAAAACTGAAATTAGAGACAAATGAAAAGAGAAACTTACTTGATCCTTTAGCTAAACAAAAGGAACCAATAAAGGCAGCTACAAGCTCTCTAGCTCATGAATAAGCTAGAGTGTAAGTCCTTGGGATCTCTTCCAAGGTAAGACCCCCTTCCAAAAGCTTAGATCCAATAAGATCCATATAAGGTTTAACTGATTTAAAGTTTAGATAAGATTAAAACTGAATTCAAACAGCTCTATTTCAGCTTATAGACTGAAAGAGCTTAATTTGAGCTTATTAGCTTTTTGAGACAATTTGGCTTATTAAGAGAGCTTATGACTTTAAATGAAAATTTAGAAAGCAAGAGTTAAAACATTAAAAACTGAATTTCATTAATTAGAGAAGCTGATTACAATGCTTGAAAAAGGAAATTACATAAAAACTAGAAATTGACTACTATGAAACTAGATAAAAAAACGTAAAAAACTAGATATATCAAAACTATGTCCTGTGTGTGAGAATGAGGCCTATTTATAGTGCCCAGCTGAAGCTTCTAGGACCTCTAGCCCTGCTTTTCAATCTTTCAATCTCTGCCATTCATTTCTTCAATCATTTGATCATCAATTGTGGCCGTTTGATCAAGATGTGGACACCTGAGGATTGCCAGCGTGGCATTCTTTGATGTGACGTTTGTGTTAGTTTTGTGAGTAAGTTTAGCACAAAACCCATCACAATTTGTGCTTCTTTGCTTGATGATGTGGCCTTTGAGCTTGGGCTAGGATAAGTATCCCCTTGATTAGACTAATTTGACCCTTCATTTGTGCTTGAGCTTCCTTGAATTGACCAACGCACCCTCTAATTTTGATTTGCCCCTTGTTTTACCATGGCAGTGAAAATGGGAGAGACGATGAATAGTAAAAGGGGTTCCCGCTCCTTTCTTGACAGTTAAAACTGTTGAACTTTGGGAGGATTGCACTTTTGGTCCTTGTCTTTCTTTTTCATTCTTTCAAGTTATAAATAACTTTTGGAAATTGCAAGAATGGCCCTTGTAGATGAAAGTTGGCTAAGGCTTTGGTCTTTTGGGGCTTCGGCTTTGTACTCTTTTGATTCTCGTGTCCGTGTTTGCTCACTTTTGACTGTTTTCTTGTGATTTTTGACTTATCCGTACCTGCACACACAAAACACAAATACAAGCATATTTTTGCCATTTTTGGTCTGTTTTGGGTTTATTTGGGTTATTTTAGGTAAAAATAGATATGTGTATTTTACACCTATCATTGTGTCATAGATATTACAAGTAGATTTCAAACCATAACGTTTAATAAGGAATTGTGGATTATTATTCTATCGAAAATGTTTCAGATAGGCAACATCGGAAAGGCAACGTGTTATATATAAAATAAAATGCAATTTTCCTTAAACTACGGTCGTTCATATTCAAAAAGTAATGAATTATTTCAAAGCAAGCTAGAAATAATATAGGCAACTAATAAAGAAATAAATCTTGTAGCTCCCACTAAAATTGACAACCTCACATGAATGTCTTTTCAGTAGTAAAACGCAAAGCTCCCACTGGATTTGTCAACACTATAAGTGTTACATCACTAAGTAAGAAGAGCAGAATAGCGATTATTACTTTTCCTACGCTCTTATAATGCCTACAAGTAGCAATGTACATAGTGAATATGTATAAGATATATTAAGAACAACTTATGAAGATGAGGACTAGCCATCATTTATTCATTTACTTTAAATATTTTGCATGCAATTACTCCTTAATCTGTCTGTCTAACCATAAAGGGTTTTAACAACACGACCCCAAAATCAGTAGCTAGCGGATATTACATTGGGGGTGCTTACTTCAAGTACAAACAAACAAGATATAGAAATGACAATATGGACGTTTTAAGATAAGTATTTCATTTATAGCAAAATATCAGGAGGGGTTTTTTAATACCATTAGGTACCATAAGTTATTGATGTCATAAACAACCAACATACATTTAAACAAAATCATCCAAAGATGACTTAATTTTATGAAAAGACAAAAGTTTGATATAATATAGATAAACACAGAACCATCTTCATTGATATCCGCCACGGCACCCCTTCAGTCTTCAAACCTCAAGGACCGAAATTTACAAGCTAAAAGTCAACACAAAGGTTGATTGCAATCATATGTTTTGTTTGTAAATTGGTGGACCACAAATCGATGTAAAATAGTTACACTAAAACACATTTGTAGTACAAAACCTTTATTATTGCACTAGGTCAAAGCTCATGAACCCTAAGCAATAACTAGTTTGTGCCCCCAAATTTTAGGATGCTTGCCAACAACCTAAATAAACTCAATTTTAAATGCACCATGGACAACTTTGACTAGAAATGTCCAGGTGGATTGTCGAGCCCCGATAGATCTATCCACCACACCTGCGCGCGTCACGTACAATAGCAATATGTGAGCGTTTTCATGATATAAGTGGAGGACTTAAATTGTGCAATAGTGAACTTTAGGCAATAATAGTTCAGGCATTAATCTGTTAGCATACAGTTTAAAACACTTTGAAAACACTTAGAAAAACACATGTGTACCAATAGTAAGAATAAGCATGCAATTCACCCCTTTTAGAGTTTGTAAAACAACTAAGTAGTAAAAAGGCTATGAACTCACCTGAGTACTGAAAGCAAGTCCGAAAAATCAATATAAAACGTCACGCAAAACGTGCGATGCAACCTATTTAAATTAAGGTCGAATAAGTACCGAGTACTTCAATTTATAACATTCAATATAATCTTATAGTAGTTTTACGTCCGTGCGAATCAGTTCGGCTATCATAATTAAGAGGTCCCATACATTACGTTTTCGAGAGTAGTATACTTTAAATCGTAAATCCAACAACTCGTCGATACGCCATCCGAAGAGGCCTCATTAGTAACTCTCTAGTAATAAAAGCACTTTGATAACCACTCAATATTTCTATATAGCATAATCACCGACTAATCGTTTTAGTAAAATAATATTTATAAAGTGAAAACGTTTATAAATATACTTTTCGTAAAAATGACCTAATTTGGTCGTTTTAAGCCCGTTGCTCGCGTTTCTTACGTCCACGTCTTTGTAGTAAGACGAGCGATCAAAATATTACATTTTTAAGTTTTTAAGATTCTGCGATAATAGTAAAATTACTGTTTCACAACACTCGTATGTCGTTTTTAGGGTTTTAAATTATCGTAAACTTGTAATACGAAATAAACTTATTCGTTTTTAAATTCCCGATTTTAGTGATTCCTTCGAGTACGTTCTCGTTATTAAAATAGGTATTTATATTTTATAAAGTTGGTTCCGCTGGATGAATATTACATTTACTGTTCCATAAGTTTATAAAATTACTTTAAAACTTTAATCACGAAAAATGTCGGTAGTTTATTCGTTATAGTTCCTTTTTAGCGATTCTTTCAGTACGATCCTCGTAGATTAAAAGTTATATCATATTTTAGATTTTTAAAAATAAAAGTTTGCCTGTAATGATATAACTTTTATAAAAATAGTTTTATAAAAGTAATTATAGTCGGAAAAACCGTTTTTAACAGTATCATTTTCGTTATAGGATCGGTTGTTTCGAGTTTCTTATCATTTGGAATCTCATTAAGGCGTATTATAATTATATTAAAGTCAAACTTTCTGTATGAAATTCGGATTTTAGACAGCCACCTAAGTATTCAATGTATATCATTATAAAAAACCTTGTTTTTATGTATTTATTAATTTAGTAGTTTACTATAAATAATCTTTGTAACCATATTTTAACACTATGTCTGGTTACTTATAATAATTCCAATATCATCCCTAGTCCTTGCAAATTCATTGTAACAAGTTCAACACCTATTACTTTTCCATTTTATCATTAGGTATTTACATTAGATAACTTTAAAAACCCTAATAGTCCCTTAAAACATGTTTATACTTAAACCATAAGTTAACAATCTTTATAGATCTATTTTTCCAATGATATTTATAACAATAGGGAAACATGAGAATAAGTGGGTATAAAATTGAAAACTCAAATAAAAAACCCATTTTACACATTTAAAAGTCATTAGTGGTGATTTAGCCGTAAATAACATATAACACATAAAATCACAACAATTAAAAGTATGAAGGATTTAGAAAGACCTTAGTGATGATGTATAGGATGTAAAATGAATGCTAAACCCGTGTTTAGACTTAAATCCAAGCTTTCAAGCTTATAACCCTAGATTAGGTTTCCAAAACCCTAATCTTTACTTTTTCTTCTTAATACTTGCAAATGACGAACCAATGGCTTGCAAACACTTAGAATACCTTAAGATTTGACGTGTAAAGGGTTGTATAAATCTTAGAAAATCAAAGTTTTGGATTTTGTTTAAATGGCCATTAATAGGAGCCAGTGGGTTTTGGGGTGTAAAAAAGGAGAGAAAGATATGATTTTTTTTGTTAAGTGTAAAGAGTATGTAAATTTCACTCATGCATGCATGCTTATTTATAGTAAAAATATCTCCCTAACTTAACCATGGTTACTTTCTAACCCTAGCTTAAGGTTAATAAATCAAGTTGATAAAGGTGTAAGAGTTTATTTCATAAATATCTTTATAATTATGTACAAGGTAAACGACTTGAGTTCAATCCAAAGAATTGTCGGCATATATAAAAGTATAATGAGCTTTATTTTGTTATATTGGTTAATTGGTATAATCGTGGTATTCGTATTAGGCGTAGTTAGGTTTTAGAAAAAACTTCCGGGAAACAATGCCAAACTAATTTAATCGAGAAACGTAAGCATTATTCGTACCCAATAAAAATAAGATGAACAAGTTTTTAAATTAACCCATAATAATCATAAAACATCTTGCTTGATGTAAACATGTTAATTGTTTAATAGCCCGTTTTCATTGTATATCATTTTTTCAGTCTACGCGATTTAGCGTTACCGATTAAAATTAAAAGTTAACACTTACGAGAAAAAAAAAAAAGTGAAATAAAAATAGTATGTAAATGACCTGAAAATACAAAAGTTACAGTCCTACCCGTGAAATGAGCCTTTGTCCTCAAGGCTCAAGTTGCACATTTTGACGAAGGTAACGGGTTCGAGAAAAGATTCGGATATTTTATCCGGATTGGTCTTCTGTATTCCAGTATAACTCGCGTCCTTGCCGAAGTTTCCAACGAACTTTGACTAATGGGATTCTTCTTCGCTTAACTTCTTCACACTCGTTTCCACGATCTCAAGAGGTTCTTTCAACAAAACGAAGATTTTCATCATTCTCGATCACATCCAAAGGCACTTAACATCTGTCTAACTCCGCCAAACAGTTTCTTAAGGTTTACACATGAAACGTTCGTGAACACAACTTCGCTCCTGGTGGTAACTTCAGCCGATAAAGCCACCGGTCCAACACGCTCGAATGATTTCAAATGGTCCGACATATCGCGTGCTATTTTCCCTTTCTTACCAAATCGTACCACACTCCCTTCCATGAAGTACCTTCAGTACACTTCCCCGGTCTCCAACTTCGAATCAAGAGGCTTACGTATCTTATCAGCATAGCTTTCCTTCCTCAGGCGAACTTTCTTCCCGTTTTTCAATCTTCCTGATTTGAAAAATCTTTTCATTCGTTTCATGCGATAATCTGGTCCAATAAGCTGGACTATCCCGTCCAACTTCAGTCCTATATTTACGGGTATCTACATTTCCGCCCGAACAGAGCCTCAAATGGTGGCACCACTTAATGCTAGATGTGTGGTTAACTGTTTATTATAAGAAACCAATCTATGGAGATGAGTATCACAACTGCGCCACCAAAATCCATAACAATGGCACGAAGCATAGTCCTCCATCGTATAAATAGAACGTTCACATTCTGTCTGCGAAAAACTTCCTGAGGGTGGTAATGAGCTGTACTCCATGTCTAGTCCTTGTACCCAGAATGCTTCCTTGAAGATCTGTGCCCTAAGTGTTTACGGTGAAACACCATCACGGTCTGAAATGATTGACACCGGCACACCATGTCTCGCTACAATCTCGTTGACATAAATCTTTTCCAGCTTCTCGGTTTTGTAGTCCTCACGAATAGGTAGGAAATGAGCCGACTTGGTCAGTCTATCCACAATGACCCAAATCGTATCATACCCACTGCTGCTTTTAGGCAACTTTGTGATAAAGTCCACATCATTGCAACTTTTCCATTTCCACTCAGGAATTTCTGGTTGCTGAAGAAATCCTGAGGGTTTCTGGTGTTCGGCTTTAATCTTAGAGCACGTAAGACATCTGCTAACGTACTCAGCAATGTCTCTCTTCATACCAGGCCACCAATACAAGTCTCTCATATCATAGTACAATCTTATCTGCACCCGGATGTACTGAATATCTATAATATGAGTTCATTCCAAGGATTTTAATTCCTTTACCTTTCCAATTGATGTAAATCCAGATAACGATCAAAGAAGTAAATTTCACCCGATCAAGCCTCGTGTCTCAATTAAGTGCTTTCTAATTCTGCTTAGCCATTCAGCTGGGGATTTGAGATCCTTGAATCTTTCCGCTCTTAGCTTCCAAAATCTTAGTCTTAAGTCCAGAATGAATAGTAATACTCATAGCACGTGACTCGTCCTCGGCTTAGTCTTTCTTTTCTGCTCCAAGGCTCTACCAACCACATTTGCCTTGCCGGTGGTATTTGATCCTCGCATTCATAATCACAAAGAAGCTCAATCCCCACCATGTGGCGCATATTCAAGCCTCTTTTCTGATGAATATGTAACTGGAGACTCTTGTGGTCAGTGTAGATGACACGTTTCGTACAAAAGATAATGTCACCCAGATTTTAAGGGCAAAACACACACCGCCCCCAATTCCAGTCCATGGGTGTATAATTATATCTCATGTATCGTTCAACCTGGTCTTGACGCATATGCAAAATCAAACCCTTTGCCTTGCTGCAATCAGCACGCACCCAAAACCTGTTTTTTTGCATCACAATTAGACCACAACGACATCGGGTCCATCGGGGATTGCTAACACAGAGCATTGCATAATTTTTTCTCCTTCAGAAATTATGGAAAGCTCCTCCTTGCTTATCGCCAGAACCCCACACATGATTCCTTATTCTTTTTGATCAACAGGGTGAGGGGCTTTTGCGATCTTGGAGAAATTTTTGATAAACCCTTCGTAGAACCTCCAAACTAGAAATAGAACGATTTCTGGTTGTGACTCAGGGCTTTCAGTTCTTGACTGACTCAACCTGCTAGGAATCCACGGGATACCGTCCTCGGTTTACCACATTCCTAGGAACTGGAACTTCCTTCAACCAAAAATTCACCGCCCCCCTCCTCTTCGCACCTTTGAAAATTTGGCGTACAACCTTCTCTGTCATGAGTAAGTCTAGATGTCTTTAGGGGACTCGTGCTCTTCTTCTGACTTGGATAGATTAAAGATTGTCGTCAATGAACACAATTAAGAATTTTGAGGACACCCAAAATACGGCTTGCCGACGCGGAGTCATTAAAATCCATGAAATATGCGTGGCGCGTTTGTCATCCCAAATGGCATGACTGTGAAACTAAAAGTGCCCAGTATCGGGTTCTAAACGCTCCTTCGGTATATCTTCTTCCGGACGACTCTACGATGATATCCGGAACGAAGATCAATCTGGAGAGCAACACGCACCTTGTAATTGTCAAACAAGTCATCAATTCTGGAAAAAAAAAAAAAAAGTAGGGTAACGGTCTTTAAAAGTCAACTTGTTTAGTACCCTGTAAGCAATACACATTCCTCATCGAACTCGTCCTTCGTTCATGACAAAGAGCACAGGTGCTTGATACCCCCATTGGTGAGGTGACTTGGTAGATATAAAAACCCTTCACTTGAAAGTTCTTTGAGCTGGTTCTACAAATTCTAACATTAATCTGAAGGGGATACCGGTATGTAGATCTAACAACTGGTTAGGTCTCCTGGGATCAGATCGATGCGAATTTCTACCTCTCACAACTGAGTAAAACCGACAATCAGTTCTAGAAAAATACTTCGGGGAAATCCCTCGGACAATACGGATTGTCATCAAGCTTTTTCTCAACAGCCTTGAATACAAGCAAGTGATCCAATATCCTTTTCCGGTCTCTCGCCTTGAACTTCAAGAATCCCGGCCATTCGTGGAATAGGAATACAGACAATCTTCTCATAGCAACATGAGAGCTCGGTAGGTATGCCCAACCAATCCATTCCGAAAATGATAACAACAAAACTTCCTAGTCGGGTTGGCAACAAGTCCCTAATTTTGAAGACGTATTTAAAATAAAAGACTAAGGTGCAACTATATAAAATGGTATTGGTGCAACAACTTTTCCGTCTTCTAAATCGAATTCATAACTATTGTTCAAAGCTTTTGGGGCAATATCAATAAAAGGTGTAAACGCAGAAGATACAAAACTTCCTTCTCAGCAACCAGAATCAAAAGAGAATACATGAAGCTGTAGTGATTATTAAGGAGAAACGTACCCCGTGACCACATTCGGAGTTCTCTGCGGATTTTTCGAACCACCACATAAGATCTAGGCACGAGCTCCATCATTCTGCTGGTTCCTTGCTTTTTGACCACTTGTCCTTGTATTGTCCTTTCTCACCACAACCGAAGCATGTCCCACATTTTGCAGGAAAGATATTACCTGTACCCCTAACCCCAGAAACTACAATCCTTCTCTCTATGTTACCCATTTTGACATTTCTGGCACCTTTGAGACACGATCCATGATGATGTAAGTATGCCATCATTGCCGTTGGTAAATTTCCAGCATAAATCTTCCTCTAGCTGGGGCTGCAGCAATGCCTGACAGGTACCTGTCTCCTATTTGGTTGCTGGGATAATTTGATGTTTCGGTTGCGGTCTGTTTGATGTTGTGGTTAGTTGTAGTTATGGTTTTATTGTTATTGGGTTTCCTTTGGTTTGTCTTCCCATTTCCTTTTATTACTTTCACTAATTCTAAGCAGCCTTACCCTGAACTGATTGCCGAACCATGCACGGGCCATGTTTGATTGCCTCATTCAAGTGTCGCAGGCATAGAAGAAGTGATAATTCCTTTGATTCCTTCATGGGGAAACACTCCACGAATGTAACTTTTCACCAATCTTTCGCTGCTTCAGTGGGCAATCACAATTCAGGACACATCATAACTAGTTCAGAAGCGATTGCTGTAAGCCTCGATATCATCTCCTTTCAGAGTCAGAGCCAGAGCTCTTGCTCTATCTTTTCCGAATTCGGATTGCTAGGGCAGTTAATTACATCGTCATCATAGCTTTCACGTGTTGCTCCAGGGATCTGATTTAGCATTATCGATCCCAAATTCCTGAACACTTCTGTCCACAGTTTAGGGCACAGACCCTCGAACAGCACATAGCAAACTACACTAACTTTGTCATCTTTCACACATTTGTGAAAGATCCAAACTCTTGCTCTATCTTTTTCGAACCAACGTTTTAGTCGACTACGCCTTCAAGCTCCCCTTAGAAGAGGAGGCTTGCAGTTTATAAATGTCCTTATACGAACATCCATGCATCTCTGGCACAAACAGTCCCTCCAGTATTTGTTTATCCAATCCACACATTTTTTTGATTCAGCTCTAGTCTTTTCATATTTTTCAATTGCTTTGGCCACACGCCTTTTCCACTTCTTCCTAACGGATTCTTCTTGAAAATCTCCTGGGTCGGCATGAATTCTGGAAACATACGTGTACAATTCGTTAAGAATTTTGTAAGGTTATGCAGAGTTATTGGATATGATAATGACTGAGAAAAGGAAATAGAAGGATTGATGTTAATAATCATGAAATTACTCAGGGTATATAATTGACTGATAGAGATAGATATTGATATGTCAAAAGATAGACGTAAGAGATCGAATTTAAACCAAGTATTATATATATATATAAGGTTATATATAATGCATAATATAATCTAAAAGCAATGAAAAAAAGGATCGGGGAATACGCGCGCAAGAGGATATCGGATACGATGAAGGATTCCTGTAAATTTGAAAATGAAAGAAACAGAAAATCTTTAAACTTTGTAGTTAAGACAGTTTTGAAAATGACCCATTCCCTATACCTTGGAACTGGTAACCATCTGTAACAAAAACCACCCCCAAAATCAGGGTAGCAGCGGAATAGTAACATTGGGGTGCTAACTTCCAAGTACAACAAACTATATATAGGAAATGACCAAGAAGGACGATTTAAAGATAATATTTCATTTAGAGCAAAATACAGAGTTAATCATTAGGTCCCATAAGTTTTTGATGTCATAAACATCCAACAAAACATTAACAAAATCACAAAAGATACTTACTTTTTAATGAAAGACAAAATTCATATAAATTTAGATAAAACACAGAATCCATCTCCTATTGATATCCCGCCACGGCTCCCCTTCAACTTCCTACCCTAGGACCTTAAATTTACATTCTAAAAGTCAACGACAAAGGTTGACGTGAAATCATAGGATTGTTTGGTAAAAATGGTTGAACCACAAGATCGATGAAATAAAGACTCTAAAAGCACATTTAGTAGTCCCAAACGTTTATTATTGCACTAAGCTAACATGAACCCGAAGCCTAACTATTTTGTATACCCAATTGTAAAGGATGCTTGTCCAACAACCTAAAAGTATTCTCAATGTTTAAATGCACCATGGTCAACTTGTTACTATGGAAATTCCGAGTGGGGGAATATGTCAGTCCCGATAGATCTAACCACAACACTCGCGCTCACTACAATATCAATTAACGGTTCATGATTATATGTGGACTTAATTGGCAATAGTGGTACCTTATCAATAATAAATCAGCAGTACTCTGGATAGCAATACAGTTTAAAACACTTAGAAAAACACTTGTGTCCAATAGTAAAATAAGCAGTGTATTCACCCCTTAGATTTGTAAAACAACCTAAGTAGTATAAAAGGGGCTCATTGAACTCACCTTGATACTGATAGTCCAAAAATCACGAGATAAAACGTCAACGCAAAACTTGCGATGCAACCTAATTAAATTAAGGGTCGCATAAGTTACCTGAGATACTTCAATTTTAAAACATTCAATAAAATCTTATAGTAGTTACGTCGTCAATCGTTTCTGAGCTATCATAATTAAAGAGGGTCATGACAATGACGTTCGAGGAGTTAGGATACTTTAAATCAGAAATCCAATAACATCGTCGATACGCCATCCTAAGAGGCCTCATTAAAAACTCCCTAGTAATATAGCACTTTGATAACCACGTCAATATTCTATCTAGCATAATCACCACTAACGTTTTAGTAAAAATAATAATTAATAAAGTGAAAACGATTATTAAATATACTTTTTTTCTAAAAATGACCTAATTTGGTCGTTTAAAAGCCGTTGCCTCGCAGTTAACTTACGTCCACGGGTCCTTCGTAGTAAGACGAGCGATCAAAATATTACATTTTTTAAGTTTTAAGATGTCTGCATTGACGTAGTAAAATTACTGTTCACACAGCTAATTTGTCGTTTTAGTGTTTTAATTAGCGTAAACTTGTAATCGAATAACTTAACGTTTTAATATCCCGAAATTAGTGATACCTTCGAGTACTTTTGTTGTTATTAAAATATAGGTATTATAGTTTTAAAAGTTGGGACCGCTGATGAAATATTACTTTTACTTTTCATAAGTTTAATAAAAATTACTTTTATAAACTTTAATTATCGAAAATGTCGTAGTTTATTCGTTATAGTTCCGTTTTTAACGATTCTTTCGAGTACGATCTCGTAATTAAAAGTTATATCATATTTTAGATGTTTTAAAAATAAAAGTTGCTGTAATGAATAGTAACTTTTATAAAAATAGTTTTATAAAAGTATTTATAGTCGTAAACTCGTTTTTAACGTATCTTTTTCGTTATAGATCGGTTTTTCGAGTTTCTTATCATTATGGAATCGTCATGAGGCGTATTATAATTATATTAAGTCAAACTTTCTGTATGAAATTCGGATTTTAGACAGCCCCTAAGTATTCATATGTATATCTTTATAAAAACCTTGTTTTTATGTATTAATTAATTTAGTAGTTTACTATAAAACTCTTGTAACCATATTTTACATATGTGGTACTTATAATAATATCCAATATCATCCCTAGTCCTTGTAAATTCATTGTAACAAGTTCAACCCTTTTACTTTCATTGTTTTCATTAGTATTTACATTAGATAACTTTAAAACCCTAATTAGTCCTTAAACTGATTATCTTAAACCATATGTTTAACATCTTTTATAGATCTAATTTTTCCATGATTAATTTTTATAACATTAGGACATGAGAATAAGTGTATAAATTGATAAACTCAAATAAAAACCCATTTTACACATTTAAAAGTCATTAGTGGTGATTTAGCCGTAAATAACATATAACACATAAAATCACAACAATTAAAAGTATAAAGATATTAGGAAAACCTTAGTGATGATGTATAGGATGTAAAATGAATGCTAAACCCGTGTTTAGACTGAAATCCAAGCTTTCAAGCTTATAACCTAATTTAGGTTTTTCCAAAACTAATCTTTACTTTTTTCTTCTTAATACATGCCAAAAGTGAACCAATGCTTGCAAACACCTTAGAATACCTTAAGATTGATGTGTAAAGGGTTGTATAATCTTAGAAAATCAAAGTGTGGATTTGTTTAAATGGCCATATTGAGCCGTGGGTTTTGGGGTGTAAAAGAGAGAAAGAAAATGAATTTTGTTAAGTGTAAAGAGTATGAAACTTTACTCATGCATGCATGCTTATATATATACAAATAATCTCCTAAAACTTAACCATGTTATACTGTTCTAACCCTAGCTTTAGGTTAATAAATCAAGATTGATAAATGTGTAAAGTTTATTTCGATAAATATCTAGAATATTTATTTACAAGTGGTAAACTCGTTGGTTTCAATTCCTTTATAAATTTTCGGCATATATAACGATATATGTGATGTTAATATGTTATATTGGTAATGGGTATAATCAGTGGGTATTCGTTATAGGCGTAGATAGGTTTTAGAACTTCGGGAATGCCTAAACTCATTTATAAAAAATTCGCGAAACGTAGCATTTTTCGTAGCCAATAAAAATAAGATGAACAAAGGTTATTAATTATCCTCATCATAAACATATAACACTTGCTTGATGAAACATTTAATTGTTAATGGCCCGTTTACAATTATTGACATTTTCAGTCTTACTCGATTTAGCTTAACGATTAAAATTAAAATGAACGCGTATGAGAAAAAAAAAAATATATAATTAAATAGATATATTTAAAAAAAACATGACCTGAAAATAACGGAATGTTTTACAAGGTGTACTAGCCTATAAAGGAAATGAATCGAATGAAAGAAAATTTACCTAGGAGACCTACTAGCAATTTTCTGTACTCATTGCGGTTTAAACTCATACATCCGTAGACAAGTGCAAGATGTCATTATTAGGAGCTATAAGACACGAAAAGGTTCTCTAGTTCACAAATATTTCATCTTTAAAGATTTTAGAAACTGGAAAAGGTAATGAAAAATGAAATGAGTTTTAAATATAATTGAGAAAAATTCAATTATAACTTTATCTTATTCTTGTCAACCAATGAAAATAGATAGAAGTAAGTCTCACTCTTCTTACAGGAAAAAAGAACTATGTGTTTGTCTTTTAAGAAAACAAACTTTCGTTTACGAATGTATGTTAGCAATAACACAAGGACAATTAAACAGAACATAGAAAGCTTAAATTTTTAGTATTTTGAAATTAAAGTTCTAAAGTATTAACTACCCAAAAAATTATAAATACACTACAGATCTATACTTGACCTCTCCACTAATTACCGTAGTCTGACCCCATCTATACAACAATAGGGCAAGAAGGTAAGCTACGAGCTTTAAAATGCATTGTTTAAAGCAACCACTTAGATTATATGAGACACATGACTTTAGTAAATCAATAGTAATGCATATACAAGTTTTTGTCTCATCTTTTGCCTCGGGTCCGAGGTCTGACCAGGTAACTTGATTTAAGTCGACCAAAAAAGAACGTGCGAAAATTAACAAAGGTCTGACCAATGGAAAAAATTCGCCATGGGTTGGAAAGGCCCTGAGGTCTGATCAGAGAAGACAATCCAAATGCACGTATTCTAGTTTTGGCTGGCATTGACTTAAAATTTTACATAAAGGTATACACATAAATATGATAAAATCGTGTACAAGAAGCATGCAAAATGACTTGTAGCACAAAGTTAAGAAAACATTTTGTTAACCTTTTTGGTATAGACATCATTTTGTCAAATGTTCTCGGTAGCTCCATTTTGGACGCACAAAGAAGCGGAGAAACAGGTCAGCGCGAAGCGTATTAAAAACCTGACTTCTTTTGGGGAACCTTAGTTACACCCGCCTTAAACTTCTCTTATAGTTTGTCCATAATGGGTGAGCCGTACTTCCAATTGACTAATGATGCTATTATATGTTAAGAAACCCCTTTTGTTAACATTAGTTTTATAGTTGCCAATATAATAGAATACACAATATCAACCCTATAAGTGTAGACTCCTACATACAGTCCTAAAGACACAAGTAATTCCAATAATTCCCTCATATGCCGAAGCATGTAGTGGGGCGGGATAAGATTAAAGATCAATTCAACCCCATATTGCGCACATAAAAACTAAGATTACACAAGAAATCAAATTTCATAGTTTAATGTCCGTATTAAATTTGTCCAAAAACCCCCGTTTCGCAAATAACACATAACTGGTCACAAGGAGTATGCTTATGTGTGTAATATTAGACATGTTCAATTCAAAGTTTCACTAAAAAGTATAGAAGTCTTTTTTTAGAGTTTTTTTATAAAGTCTATTTTGTAAATATTGAGCATCACATGGCATATTACATATAAGCAATTAAAACAGACAAAAAATTAGAGTAGAAATGAAGACAAACTCTTATATTAAAAGCAGTAATCATATAATGTCTCAAGTTCTCAAAAGAGTCTTCCCCAATTAGAGAACCAAAAGACTCTCACTAGGTTTTCTACTAAAGTACCTAGATTGCCACATCCATCATATAGCATGATTACGTGAGTCTTAAGGCCGAGATAAAACAAGAATATAATAACATGGCAGCTTAATTAACCTTTAATTTTAATCTATTATTCTTATTATTAAGTAACATTAGTATTGATTCTAGGTGTTTATACATTATTTATGGCAAAGATTGCATATCATTGCCATAATTTTCCAATAAAACAATAAATAAATCAAGAATCCATGCAGCCCTAGCGTGTTTAATATGTGTTTAATCCTTAAAAACAGACGCAAACGATATGCTCGTGATGCCACCAGTTGGAATATAAATAACTTGAGTAACCATTATCAACACGAGTATGCAACGGATATGGGACAAGTTTGGTCCATATGATTAACACAAAAACAATAAATAAACCAATGGGTAATAGATATAACCTTAACTTTGGAGAATAAATGTTCAATGAACAAAGTGGTTAAAATAGCCACTCTACTGGGGTTGCTCCACACAACACTTCAAACGAATACCCAAGATGCAAGTGACTTTACTTTATGAAGATAGAAAAACAAGTGTACTTGAACTTGTTTTCAAAACCAATCAATCCCTTGAAGAATACTTCCCGAATAGTTAATATAGAAGGGATATCAACTGATTAAAATAATAAACCCTTTGGATTTATTACTTTTGCCGTATGAAGACAACAAGGAGTAAAAGCAACAATTAAATTTAATACTCCTTAGTATACTAATTGAAAAAAAGGATTCATGCATGTGTTTTGCATACATCGTGACTTTCATGCGTCATATGTATTTGTGTGTGGGACAAGAAGATAAGGGAGAAGGAATATGGTGTTTATATAGCACCTCAATCCTAGTTGTAGATAAATTCTAAAACTTTGAAGATAAATTTCAAGTCTTAAGCTTATCACAACTTTTCTATTTTATCCTAAACATTCATCATTATCACTATAATTTGCACACAAATCCCTTTCTAGAATCCTCCAAAATCTGCCACATTTAGGAGGAGGACAAGGGTTTCCATTTTCGCTGAATTTCTAACGCTTACGGTTTTGGCCATAAATCCTATTCTATAATAGAAATCAAGTTGAATACAAAGAGATATGAAAGCTTTTGATGTTTAGTGTTTAACCATGTTTTAAAAACCTAACACTTTAGTGCAAAAATCTGGAGTTAAATCCCTTTTTCAAATAGTAGTTCAGAACTAACTAGTTTCCGTAAATCGGTCATATCTCACTCACCCGGAGGAGATATGGCCCTAGCCAACTCGACACATGTACTTTGAACTTATTTCTACAATCCCATCAAATAATAAAGACCTTCTTAGACCAAAAGTTTGCTGCAATTAATTTATACTGTTGGTCTGCAGCAGTCCCAAATTTTCTAACCAAACACTAATTTTGACATATTTTCCAAACCGTAATAGCTATTAAAGTGAATACACTTGGAGAAGTTAGATTAAGATGTATCCTACTGAGATTAGATTTCTTATCCTACATTTTAGAGTATTAACCAGGAGTTTAACTCGTTTTCTAAACAATGTTCCAGATTTGACTAGCAATCGTAAAACGGCCATA
>BQNB010138454.1:1679-17704 GCA_026074375.1 Tanacetum coccineum | reverse complement strand
GAGTTCAACTTCCCCCGTTTGCCAAAAACAGATAACCCCTTTCCAAGGTGATACCTTCAACATGACTTTGTCTCCTTCTTAAAATTCTAGAGGTTTACGCCTCACATCGGTGTAACTCTTCTGGCAATCATGAGTGGCTTGAATTCTACTCTTGATTTGAATGATCTTTTCAGTAGTCTCGTGAATAATCTCTGGACCGATGAGTTGAGCATCTCCGACCTCGGCCCAGCAAACATGCCATCAACACTTCCGACCATAAAGTGCCTTGAATGGGGCAGCTTTAATGCTGGCGTGATAGCTATTATTATACAAAAATTCGATCAGCGGTAAGTGCCTTTCCCAACCATTCCCAAAATCTATCACACAAGCGCGCAAGATATCTTCTAGTGTCTGGATGGTTCTTTCGCTTTGTCTATCGGTTTGCGGATGGTAAGCAGTACTCATATCCAAACGAGTACCCAAAGCCTTTTGAAACTCCCTCCAGAAATTTGACGTAAATCTACCATCACAGTCACAAATGATTGAGACTGGTATTCCATGTCTCGTGACTACTACTTTCATGTACAGTCTAGCCAATTTGTCCATGGAGTCACTTTCCCCCATCGGTAAAAAGTGTGCAAACTTAGTAAGATAGTCTACAATTACCCAAATGGTATCATAACCACTTGACATCCTTGGGAGTTTAGTGATGAAGTCCATGGTAATATTATCCCACTTCAACTTAGGAATCTCAGGTTGTACCAACAAACCAGATGGTTTTTGGTGTTCAGCTTTGACCTTTAGGCATGTCAAACACTTACTAACATAAGTGGCAATGTCAGCTTTCATGTTGGGCCACCAATATAATTTCTTCATGTCTTGATACATCTTGTCGGAACCCGGATGAATAGAATATCTTGACTTGTGGGACTCATTCATAATCAAAGCCCTTAGGTAACTATAGTACGCGGTTCTAACTTTTCTTTCCTAGGGTTGTCTGATTCTCTTAAATTTTCGATCAGCATACCTCCCACATCTTTAGCACTGAGGTTTTCTGGTTTTCTTGCCTCAGTCTAAGCTTCCAATATTTTCTTGGGAAGATCCAAACCAATAGTCATCACTAAGGCTCGAACCCGTAATTACTTAATTCATTCTTTCCTGCTCAAAGCGTCAGCCACTACATTAGCTTTCCCCGGGTGATAACGAATTTCACAATCGTAATCACTGAGCAACTCTAACCAACGACGTTGCCTCATGTTCAACTCATTCTGGTCAAGGATATGTTGTAAAACTTTGTGATCAGTGAACATGGTACACTTTGTTCCGTACAGATAGTGCCTCCAAATCTTTAGAGCGAACACTACTGCTCCTAACTCCAAGTCATAAGTTGTATAATTCTTCTCATGAATTTTTAGTTGTCGTGATGCATAAGCAATCTACCTTCTTTTTTTGCATCAATACAACACCTAATCCTTTATGCGAAACATCACAATAAACAATAAAGTTCTCAGCTCCTTCAGGTAAAGCCAAGATAGGTGCGCTACACAGTTTCTCCTTCAATAATTAAAAAGCGGCTTATTGTTTGTCANAGAAAATTCGTGCAAAGAGATCTGATTTTCAGCAAGGGATGGAAAAGTATTTATAGGCAGGAAAATCCAATGGTAACTGGTGGCGGTCCCGGCGGTCCCAGATATATAAGGGGGCCGCCAGGCCTATAAGGGGGACGCCAGGTAGACTCCGCTCCCTTTTTTTGTCTTTTTGTGGGGAAAGTTGTATCTGGTGTAGAAGCTTCGGTTTTGGAAATATTTTGAATTTCAAATTTTAAGTTTTTAATAAAACTTTTCTTTTAATTAGAAAATATTTTGTATAATTAATTTTGTGAAAATATTTTGTAAAAATGTAATGGATAAGAGAAAAATATTTTCTTGATTACTAATCATGCTTAATGATTTGTTTGTTCATACCATAAGTAATTGCTACTCTTAGAAATGGAATTTTACGATTAATAATTTGTAAACGTTTAATTTTATCGTAAACGTTTTTACATTTTTTTATTATCAAAACGTTGAAAGGTTGAAAAATATAAATAACATTTTTAGACATTACTTGTATTAACAATTTCTCCTTTTTTGATGATGACAAAATATAAACTCATTTTGTATAAAATTAATAGTTACATATTATTAATGAGTTATGTTCCATTTCTCCCCTTTTTTTGTCGAATTTAAAAAGGATGATCGTTGAGTTGTTATAGGAAGAAAGAAATCGACGATATCAAGACTCCCCCTTGATGTATGCTCCCCCATGTTCGGGGCACCAAGTGATCGATCTTACAAAAATTATGTGCTACAAAACAAAGTTAGAAATACAAGTGCAAGACAAATATCTTTCAAAGCAACACATTATATTTAGGTCACCCAAAAGAGAGTTTCATTCAACAATTAAGAAACTCATTACAATAGAAAGTAGATAATCATAAAGACATAATAAGGCATAGATCTACACTAGTGAGTTCTTAAAGAGTAGTGCCATAATCAAAAGATGGGTTGTTTATTATTAGGTGAAATTAAGCTTTTGAGATTGCTCAAATATGGTAAGGAGGTTGTTATTGAGGATGGAAATTGAGTGGAAGGACCAATGATGAGATATTTGATACGATTAAGGTTATCTTTCAATGTATTGAATAGATTTCGGGTATCCAAGCGACAATGACAAAATTCCGAATGAAAGTTTACTTGATCTAAAGAGGGTGGAGGGATATACGGTGAGGTAGGAGGTGAGGGATTTGTGGCTTTAATTGCTTGTTGGAGATTTATGTCAAGCAGATTTGATAGGTGATGAATTTCATTTAGGTTTTGAGTTGAGTTTTGTGAGGTGAAGAGTAGGAGAGAGAGTCATTTGAGATGGGAGAAGTGGGAGTAGTCCCAGTTGGTAGATGAGAAGGTGGTGAGGAAGGAAGACCATGACTTTGTCTCCAAGGTTTGAGAATGGCCCTTTGGTATTTTCGTGAGTAGTAACGAGGGGATTTGCTAGAGGATGACATTGAGAACTTAAAGAGAAGTGAAGATGTGATTGAGAGGAAGAAGAAAGATGTTCATATATAGAGAAATTTTAGAAAGGCATGGTATTGGAGAATGAAGATTCTAGGAAGGGTTTTGTCTAAAAAGGAAAGAATGGTTAGACCTAAGGAGAATAGGGTCAAAGTTGCAGAAAAAGAGGGGACAGGAAAATTTCGTGGTTCCCTGATGGCGGTCCCGCAAACCTCAGGCGGTCCCATATATATAAGGGGGCCGCCCTTGATTTTGGGGACCGTTTTCTGGAGAATTTCGAAAATTTCCAAAAGTTAATCCTTTTTTAGAATAACTTAAGAGGGTTAGAAGGGTGATTATGGCATTTCCGTCTCTTCAAGAATCACATGGTCTAGCTAAATGAAAAGAAATCATGCAATAAAACCAAGTAGAATCATATAAATGACTTAAAGATCAACTAAGTTTCATATAGCAAGCATGAGATAATAACTTAGATATGTTTTACACGTACTTAAGTGGCCGTTGATAGGGGTTAAGAAAATATTACGTAGTGATAATGACATTACGTATGTCTAGTAATAATTCATAAGAAATATCTCAACCATCATTTGAATCATTACTTAAGGCTTCTTCAGAAGATATGTAGATAATAGATTGAAGATGAGTAGGATGAACCCAGGGTTTCATGGATGGCCAGTATGATTTGTATTTTGATTTTCATACATGAGGATTAATTTTGATGATGTGATCATATAGATGATTTAGAATCATTTCATATGGCATTGGAGAATTTGGTTTATTTTTAATCTTTTCAACTCGTTTGGTTAGAAAGTAGGCAAAGTTGAAAGGAGTACTTGTTAGAATGCAATACATCATGTGACATGATGATGCATGAAGAAATGGTGAGTCATTTTAAGTGCCAAAGGCATTATCTTAAATGATTTCATTCCAAGATCTCATGTCATGACACAACTCTTCCTTGAGGATTTTGTTTTGAAGAATGGTTTGTCCAGTTATTGTGATTGATTGAATAATTTTATTTGGTGTTGGAATGTGTGTTTGATAGGGTGTGTTTGACTCTTGATTAGTTTTCAAGGAGTCAAGAGATGCTTCTTCAGAGTAATAACATTCTCCTTCACATGGAATGGAGAGAATCGAGGCAAATGATTCGAGTGAAAAATTAAATATTCTTTTTAATGCCCAGAATGTTAAGAGGATATTTTGATCATCATTTTTGGTAATTTCTATTGAAGAGTAGAATTCAAGTAGGAATCTTGGACAAATCCCTTCGTGAAGTTCATATATTTTCAAAACCTTGATAATTTGAAAAAGAGTTTCAATATTATCATATTTAGTGGATGCAGGAGACACATGACGACCTTCATGAATTGACCTACATTCTAGGTTTCGAATGATGGGTTTTAAGATGTCAGGAATATAGTTTTTATTTGAGATTTTTGGAACATATGATTTTGTGTATCGTAATTCATCTTCCAAAGTCATTTCACCTAGAATTGAAAAAGATAATTTTAGTGAGGTTCCTTCATTTAAAGAGAGGTCTAGTGTGTGCCTAAATGTGACAAATGTGGAGTAACGATTAACTCGACCTAAACATAAAATCCTAAGAGTTAATCCAAACGCTTCTTAGTTTGATTTTGCTCATTCAAACAAGTCAAGAAATACATATGAATTATGTATCTCGAAATTTGTTCATGAGATCATTATGCATGTGTTTGAGAATGTTTTTAGGTTGTATTAACAATACATAACAACAATTTTATTATGTTCCTAACGAGAGTGATATGAAAATATCAAAATCAATTTTTTTATAAGCTTACTAATATATGCAAATCCTATGTCTATGTGAAGCATATTAGTTATACACTGTATCCTAGTAGTCCTAATTGTATGAAATTGAAAGAAAAATCAAAAATCTCCAATTTCAATTTTTGGTGTTCATCATGAACCCTAGACTCAAAGTGAAAGAAAATAGATAAAATAACTTACAATTGATGATCTTTAAGATGTTATGAATGATTGTAAGTGTTGATTTTATCTTCAATTTGTGTTTTGATGTGTGATTTTTAGTTTTTGAGTGGTTTTGGGTCGTGTTCGTCACTTGCAGCACGAAGAGGGGTGCTTGTTTTTGTGGTTTGAATTTTTTTTGACTAAGTGTAAAATAAGGGAGTTTGCTGATGGTGGTACCATAAAGCCTGGAGGTCCCAAATATATTAAGGGGCCGCTTATGGTATGGGGGCCGCCCTCAGTAAGGATTTTGGACTTAGTTTTTGACGAAAATTTTACGAAGAGGAGTGACATTTTAATTTGCATTTCGCAAATTAAAGATACTTAAAGTACTTCGGATGAAGTATTTAAGTTGTCACGACACGGAATGGAACACGAACTAGAATTGAGACATAAGAAGAAGCGGACTAATTTGATTTATGGAATGTGTTCCATCATTCTTAAACCAAGACGTAGATAGTTAAACGATTCACATTTAAGGGGTTTAGTAAGAATGTCAGCATTATTGTCGACGAACGGCACTTTTTTGATTGAGATATGTCTTTTCTGGACATTATCACGAAGAAAGTGGTGACGTATTTCGATGTGTTTGGTACGAGAATGTTTGCACGGTTTTTTGCTAAGGTAATCGCGACTTGAGCTATCACACATGATGGGACGGTCGTCGAGGAATACGTCGTAGTCGATGAGACTTGTTCATCTATAGTGGATTGTTGACAAGCCTTTCGGCGCTTACGTATTTCGGCTTCGGTAGTGGATATAGCAAGAGCAGGTTTGTTTCTTCGAGACAAGGATGTCAAACAACATCCCAGACCGCGTTAAAAATACACTAGTTTTCTTTTTGATCCATATATCCCAGCTAATGATTAGAGTCGGCATTTACTACAGTTTTCTATGCCGGTCCCTTAGGAATAATGAGATATGTGAGAAATCACATACTCCTTTGATTTATTACAAAAATGGCCCTAAGAAATGATCAAATTCGTACAAATATGTTGTATATTGCTTGTTTGTCATTTGTGGTGTGTAGGTACAGATAATTACAAAAATCAGACAAGAGAAACAGGTCAAAACCGGAGGCAACACGAACAATTGGAACGGATAGAGTGATAAAGAGCTGGAGAGTTGAGTTCCTAGCCAAAGGTCAACATGAGTCACCTTGGTCTCAACCCTTGGTAACCACACAAAAAGACAAAACCCTCAAAATCCCAAATGAGCCCTTGTTGTTAAATCTATTTGCACAAAAAGTCTAAAAATAATAACACCGTTAGTCCTTTATCACTTAAGGACTAACGGTCGTTATGTTTCTTACTATAAAAACAAAACCTTTTTTTTGCCATGTCTCATTTTTTCCCGAGCCCAAATACATCATCGGCCAATTCTTTTTTATAAATCTCGAGCCAGGTCCAAAAACCCCCTTTTTTACTCCGGTGTAAAACACAATTCAGAGTAAAGGAATTGGGCCTTTGCGAAAAATTAGGTATTTCTATGTTCATGTCATCGTTCGTGAATTCACGAGTTTTTTACCCTACATAAATCAAAGAGGTAAATCCCTTCTACCCCTCAACCTACAAATTCCTTGAAGATTCCAAGTACTAAGTGCCAACTCAGCATCAAAAACGTCATCAAGGGTCCTGATTGGCTACAACTGACAAGAGAATGACACGCGGGATTTATACAAACACACCAAAGATGGGAAATTTGCTCAACTAAACTCAGTGTTAAAGATCGATAGAAGACCGAGAGCTCCACTAACTTGTGTGGGCTCGTGCAGCTTGGGCAATCCGATGCTTTGTGCTCACAATCTCATCAAATGGTTGCAGATTGATCTATCATTGATTAGAAGATTGAAGGGACATGATCAGAAGCAAAGGGAGCGTATGAACAAGACCTGGAAGCTTCTCTCTCACTCTTTTAATTGAAAGGGCCTCTCTCGACTCACACGGGATATCTTTAGAGTAGTCTTAGTAAGTGTAGATTTTAATTTAGCTTTTAAATGTAATTTTTTCTTTAAAGTCGTTTAGCTTATTATGTTTTCAAAATTAATGTAATTCTCTTTTCAATTAGCTTGTAATCCGTTTGTTTAATCAATAAGAGAATTTAATGTCATACGTGCTTTAATTGTATAGTTCAAGTTTTATCTGATAAATAATATTGATTAAATTAGCTTTCTAAGTATGTTAATATAAGCTCTTAAATAAGAATTTCATTTCAACTCAAAATCTAAGCTATACTTCATTTAAGCTCTTAAAGCTAAATGAAGCTTATCTTATTCAATTCCACAATCAAAATACTCAGGCTTTTCTTGAGAAGGGTAGAACCAGAATGGTATGGGTCTCCAGGACCTCACTAGCTTCATCTAAGATAAGCTAGAGTTGTTGATTAGCTCATAAGAGCATTTGATAAGACTTGTTTGAGCAAAGGCTATTGGTAAGTCTTCATTTCATTTTCTAGCTTTAGCTCTGCAAAATTAGTTTATCTCGAGCTTATTGTTGCTTATTTCTGTTTAGTGATAGTCAGTGTGTGCTTAATATATACGGTTTTATGGCTTAATATGTATCGTTTGTTAGTGTGATAATTTCTCTTAGTTTTCATAAGCTGTCATAATAACAAGAAAAATTAGCTTAGATTTTTATCTTATTTGTCCTGCTTATTAGATTGCTTTAAATCTTATTATTAGGTATTGTTTTTTTCTTGTCACTATTCTGGTATTTAAGGATTTTTAGGCTCTGTGATCTGAAATTTCTAAGTTGAAAATAAGGTATAGAAGTTTAAAGGGGTGTGGCCACAAGGCAGTACAACTTCAGTAGTACTGCAAAGGTCATTAAACCTTTTTGGACTATTTTTAACTGAGTTTTGAGTTATAAGTTTGGTTTTAAGAATAATGTTTGGGTTAGATCAAGGTTTAATTCAATTGTTATTAGTGATTAGATATCTGTGTACATAAATTGCAAGTTAGGGCTAGTTTGCATTTAAGCTCTAGTCTTCTCTAGCTTTTAACTTCAGTGAATTTGTTGTTATTTTGGTGTTTTATAAATGCTAAAAGCAAATCCTTAAGCCTACATTTGTTAGTTTTATGTTTTGGTCATTTAAGTGCAAACTGCATCAGCAACAATAAACATACCAAAACAACCATTTTTTAAGCTTAATTTTCAGAGGGTAAAAGTAGTTTTAGTTTTGATTTTTAGTGCACAATTAGATTATAGTACAATTAAGTTATATCAGGGCTTATTTTGTAATAAGAATCTTATTTTCTTATCTGTTTTCAAGTCTAAAAGTAGCACTTTGTTCTTTTATTCAATAACCAAGTAGAGTTAAAATGACTTTTCAGCCTTTTTCAACTAGCTTTTTCATTAAAGAATTGATTTTCAAAGTGTTTGATAGATAGCTTTTTAGGTCTTGGTTAGCTAGTACAAGAGTCAAATTTTTCATAAGGATTGTTTGTGTGCTTAAAATTAAGCTCAAAGTTAGCATTTAGGCTGTTTGGCAAACTGTTTTGTGAAAATGTGCTTATTGGTTTTTCAGCTTATGGCTTATCCATTATGCTTATTTCTAGCTCATTTGTGCTTATTAGGGTAGTTTTAGGTTAGTCATTGTTACTTTGATTGGGTTGAGCTTATTTTAGTTTATTAGTGTATTTGTATTTGAAAGAAAAGTTTTAAAAAAAAGTTTAAGTGTGTTCTGTCATAGTTCTTAAGCTCAATTTCTAGCTTATTTAGTGATTTTCAAATAAAGTAGATTTTGTAAAACTTGCTTAATTTTAGCTATTTTACAACTTTGTTTAGAAATTTTTTGAAAAAAAAAGGAAACCAAGGAAGTCAGGGGCGAGCAAGGCTCGAACCCTTGACCTCAACCTAGTTTCAACCTCTTATAACACTCAACACAAACATACTAACCACTGCGCCCTTGGGACTTTTACGTCCTAAGGTGCGTTGTTTATTCTTTTACCACCTTTTTAAGTTTTGTTATAGATAAGCACTTCGAGCGCTTATTTGATTTTTTCCGGCTTATTTAGTTTAGCTCTTTAGGATTTGATATTTTTCCTGCATCCTGCTTATCATAAGCTACTTTTAGAAATTTTCTAGGATTTTTAGCTTAAAGTTTTATAATTTTCGTGAATTAATTTTGTTAAAAACTTTAAAAAATCATAAAAATAGAAAAATAATCAAAAAAATAAAATTCTTTTTTCTAAAATTTTCTTTTATCATATTCTAGGCTTAGGTTTGAAATCTACTTTCGTAGAGTTAATATTTTGTAATTTTATTTTTTAAAGAACGGGATTTCGTTCCCGTTATCGTTTTCTTCGTTTTTAAGCTTTAATCACCCTCGTTTTAGAATTTCCTTAGCTTTTACTTATTATCTAGTTAATTAGGATTAGAAAAAGTTTAGAAAATCATTTAGGGTTTAATTTTAGTGTACTTGCTTATTTGTCGTGTTTTATTAAATACCCGTTAACGTTTTTCGTAGTTAGTTTTAAGTGTGCCTTTATTTGCTCACTATTAGGATTTTAGAAAACAATCATCTTTGAACCAATTCAAATCATTGTCCAAATTAAAGCGAGGTTTCAATTTCATAAGTCTTTGGGAAAAATGACCCGGTGATCACTTACCGGTAAAACGTAGGATATTTTTGTGTAGATCTTTACTTTAAATCTTTGTCCTCAAGGATTTTTAGTAAATTTCTTTGTACTTTGATATTATTACGTATATATTATAAAACTATACATCAGATACCATAATCCTAAGTGCGTAGTGCCTTTAATGTATCAAAAGATACATTTAACCGCTTCAAGGTGAGAGGTTTTGGGAGCCTTTAATGTATCCTATGTGCGTAGTGCCTTTAATGTATCAAAAGATACGTTTAACCGCTTCAAGGTGAGGTGTCATTTTATATACTTTTCGAGGTCATTTAACCTCCTAAATCATGCAAATGTGCCCAAAATACGTGCTTAATAGTTTCTTTTTGTATTTTTAGCATTTGGGAAGCTTTTGGAGGAAATACACGTGACTTGGACTCAATTTAGGATGAAACGGGACAAGGTTGCAGCTTTACACAAAGTGACTTTCAAAGAGTGCGTACAGTGTCTGGAGATGGCGTCTGGATTTATGGCAACATCATCTGAGTTTACAAGCGACGGTGTCACGACCTATATACACATTTGTTTTTAGGGTTTTAGTGTGGAACTTTTGGGAGACGAACCATATACTTAGGTTTCGAGTTTAGCAGCTTTTAAAGTCGTTTTTAGGGTGTGAAAACCCTCTTGTATCAGCTTTATACTCATGTTTTAATCAAGTGAAGTCTTTTATCTCTTGATCTTTCAATATGTATATGTGTTGTATGATTAATATGTCTATGTGTTGTCTTTTATCTCTTGATCCATTAGTATTTAATTATGATTGCATGAAACTTAGTTTGTAGATCCTCTTAATATTGCTTCTTATGATGGATGTGCGCGTTAGGCTTTAGAAAACTAGCTATAAAATATTACATTAGCATAGACGTCTAGGAAAACGCGAGTGTGTAGAAAGGATTCCACTGATAACAGTATTTATACTACCTTACCCCTAATATGGTTGATCCCTCTTAAGTGTTTTAATGCATGTAATGTACTCTTAGGGGCCTTGTAATAGTCTTCATACTACCTTACTTATGCGTTGCCGTAACGGAATATTACATAGACATCGGATTCGTATAATTCGTTCATGACCTAGGAAATACTTACACAGATCATCACAAGTGTGGCAAAGCAATAGGATTAGGAGAAGTAAACTAAGGAGTAGTGCATGATTAAGTAAATACATTTGTTTACCTATTGAGTTCTCACCAAAGTAGTTTAGTTTAATTAGTTCAAAACCAAAACCCTATTAAAAACTAGAATTTTACTTGCTTTTATAAAATATAAAAATACAAAAATAATCTTCTTTCAACCTCTTAGATATTAGTTAGATTCAGTTTAAGCCTTCACACGCTATTCCCCTATAGAACGATAACAACCCCTGAGTCCTTGCTATACTACACTGCAACGATTAGGTACTCTACCTAGGGAGTTGTAAAACCTGTTGCGTTTACAACGACCGCATTAAGTTTTTGGCGTCGTTGCCGGTGAATAGTATAGGTTTCGAATTTAATTGAGCTTTGGTCTACTCGCTTGATTCATATCAAGTGAAATTTTAATTTCTGTCAGTTAGCTTTCTTGTAGTCTATCTTTTCTTTGTGTTATTTGTTTTGTAAATCTTTTTCGTTGACCTTCATGGAAAACAAAAATCCTATCCGTACTCTTGGAGATTACTCCACACCTAGCCATGAGGGCTATCGAAACACCATTGAGATCCCTGATGGAAAAAAATGTAGTACCTCTATGATCCGACACCATTCGGTTGGTGCAAAACAGATGCTCATTCCATGGACTTCGGTCCGAGGATCCAAACCAACATCTTAAGGATTTTATAAAACTTGTGGACTTACTTGACCTTGATGTTGCAAATAGGGAAAGGACGCGTCTGCGTTTATTTCAATTTTCCCTTCGCGATCAAGCAAGCAATTGGCTTGAACGTCTTCCAGCAGGATCCATCTCCACTTGGGAGGATCTTACTACCCGTTTCCTTGCTCAATTCTTTCCACCGGGAAGGACCTCTAAACTTTGAAATGACATCTTGATGTTCCAACAACAACAAGGTAAATCTCTCTCTGAAGCATGGACTCGTTTCAAGGACTTACTCTAAAAAGTACCTCATCATGGCATCGATATTTGGCTCTAAATCCAAATCTTTAATGACCATGTCAATCCCGTCACAAAGCGAACCATCGATCAATCGGGCAGTGGCAAGCTACGTGACAAAAAAGCCAAAGAATCATGGGCACTATAAAAGAATCATTGGCGCACTATTAGTGGACCTCGCCCTCTCTATGACAATCGATAGTTTTGCATATGACCCAAGAGACTTTGCTAAACCAGTCAAGGCGATCTCTTTGCCTCAAGATGTCCTAAATACATCTAACTGTCGTCTTATTGAGCTCGAAAATCAAGTCTAATGCTTGATGGAAGCCTATCTTGCTCATTTACACCTGTTCAAGTGAATAAATCACTTATTCATGTGAGATTTGTAGTGGTCCCCACGACACTCAATATTGCATGGAGAATCCTGAGCAAGCTTATGTTGATTACCCATCCTCGCGTACCAGCGAAGGGGGAGCTAAGTGGTTACTGTCAACCCGAGCTCAAAAACAATTCTTTTGTGACACCTATTAATTCCACAATGGTAATGTTACCCAATACCTTTAGGTGGACGGCCAACACTCAAATCTTATATTAAAATCAATTTTTACAAAGACCCACCTAATCGTTTTCAACCAAACGGTTTGTTCTCTGAACCGCCCCTTCAACAACAATCCTCAATATTTTAATAATCAATCAAATCTTGAAGGGTTGGTGTCTAATTATATGGCATCTCAAGACACTAGATTGTCTAAATTTGAATCCAATTTCAAATAACAACAAGGCGAGATATTGGACCAACAAAATTGACACATTTGTGATAGGGCCATTCAATGAATCTAAATGAGCATGATCACTTCCCACAGTGACTCGGCAAGAACCCAGAAACTGAATGTTAATCTCTACCTCTTCAGTTTTTGAGGCTGTTTCTCCTCCCCATGGACATTTCCCCATTGCATCAATCCCGGTGCCCTTATATTCAATCATATGCTTTAAAAATGTTCCAAACAAACAATGCAATCTTCAAAAAAGACAACTATAAACGATCATCAAATGGAACTATTAAAACCAAAAGAACCCAAAAAGCTTTAGAAGATAAATGTATCAGAGGATTTGCATCTCTTTAACTACGGTTCTGAAGTTCTAGCTCGTGCTTTAAATGATATAATGTGATTTCTGGATTAAATATGTGGAGAGGTAGTTTTTTTAGAGATTCTAGGGCAAAAATGGGTCCTTGTTCATTCATGGTAAAATGGCTAAAAAAATGAAAGATCCTGGATTATTCACCCTGCCTTATAGCCTAGAGGACTCCAAGCCTTTTGACACCTTAGCTGATTTAGGGTCCTGTGTGAATTTAATCCCATTATATCTCTTCAAAAATTCTTAAAATTTGGCTATTGAAGAGACCAATCACATTTTAGGCATGAATGATGGAACTAAGGCCGTATCCTGTAGGAATTGTTATGAATGTGAAGCTCTACATTGGAAGGTTTAAAATCATTTAGATGATCTTTATGTCTTGACCTATGGACTTGGACCATGCTTACCTCGCTACTCGTAGGAAGAGGATTCCTAGCAACTACTAATGCCGTAATAGACTATAAAAAAGCCAAAATATTGACCTAGTAGGAGAAGGAGTTACTAGGTCAATATTTAGAGTTAATCGAAATCGAAGTCCTATAGGAGAAGAGGAGTCTGCCCTTATTGAATACCCTAGGAAAACGAGAGTCTTATACACCATAACATAGTATGGATGGAATAGGTGCCCGACCCCCTTACTATGCAAAGAAGGACTTCACAAATTACCATTTGCCCGACGAATGGGAAATTGTTAGAGATATCGAGCTCTACCCGTTTAAGGATGTCCCTAGTATTTAGAAGGATGGTATGTTAGGAATTTTAGGCGTTTACCAATAATTCTCTTAAAGGGAAATATGTTGGCGAGTTAGAAGAATTAATAGAAAATATGATAGATTGGAATAGGCCACCAAAAGGAGGAAACGGAGCGTGGCATGCTAAGATTAAATTGATTGATCAAGATGGAGAAGAACTTCAATCCATCCCACCATTAGGAAATTGACCGAGAAAGAGAATCCAAGCGAGATCATCGACTTGGATCATTTTCATGATTTTTAGGAGTGTGACTCCCAGTATAGCTACAAGAATTGTTAAATAAACAAAAGCGCTTATTGGGAGGCAACCCAATCCCTTTTATTTTCTCACATTTTAGGAGTGTCTTGTGTGTCTCGTGTCATGTTTGTTAGAGTTATATGTTTGTGCTAATTAATTTTCATGGTTTATGTAGTATTTTCTAGGAAATCACTAATAAAATTGCGTTTTAAATTTTTTTTCCAAGAAAACGAATAGGAATTTTCATAGTCTCTAGAAACGGCGTCAGGATTTATCCTAACGGCTTCGCGTCTCCAAAACTGTAAAAATTCGAATTGTTATTATTTTTGAAAATTTAATTTTGTATAATTTTCATAATTTGTAATTTTCCTAAAACTTGCAGAAAACCATGATTTCATCTAGCACATTCATCCTATCTTTATTGCTTTCATAGTGTCAAAACCCTAATCATATCATTGTATATTATTATCCCGTCGAATTTACGCTAGGTGTATTGTTTCTTGTCTTTGATCTGTATGTTATATTTAATGAGGAAAAGCCTAGGAGTTCTTAGGAGTTTTATGTGGACGATTCTTGAATGACGATTTAGCCAGCTTATCATTTGTTAGGAATACAAAAGTATCGATCACTTCTACTAATATCATTAGATAGTTCGTATAGTAATATTTGGAAACTAAGTAGTCTAGTTAGCCCAAGGCCCATGGAAAGCCCATGTAAGCCAAGGCCATGACCGGCCATACAAGGTATTTAAATCCTTTCCATGCTATGGAAAGGGTGTTGGTTGTTTCATTTCACACATAGTAATACATGGTTTTTCTCTTTCACTTTCTCTTACTAGAAGCAACCTTCCACTCTCTTTCTCTCTCTAGATTTCTTCATAGTTCTTTGTATGTTTAAAGATTACTTAGATTCTACAATTGATATCAAGAGCCATGGGGTGATAATCAAGTTCTTGTGTGCGTTCTTCTCTTCTTGTTTTTGTTCGTATAAGTGGTTCGAATCCATCAAAAGGTTTTCACCTTTTGAGGGTTTAAAGACCATAAAGCTCAACTATTTCCCTAATTCCTTTAGCTTAGTAGTATTATTGTTGTACAAGCAAATCTAGAAATACTAAAAATCTTCATTTTTATATGTTTTGTTGAAAAAGTGTCGTTGTGTCCAAAATCTTGATTTGAAAATTTTTGTGTTAAAAAGTTCAAAGTTTGTATTTTTAAAGTTCTACTAGGCTTAGATAGGAAAGTTGTACAAGAATTTTTGAGTAAAAACATCAAAAAGTGAGTCTTTTGGAAAAGTTGAAGTTTATGTTCTTGAAGGCAAATTAGCATTTGTTCTTGAAGGCAAATTAGCAGTTGTTCATGAAGGCAAATTAATTTTTTCTTCACAAGGCGAATTATCCTCTTCTAGTGCAAGGCGAATTAACACTTTCCTTCTCAAGGTGAATTAATTCTTTTTCTTCTCAAGGCGAATTAATCTTTTTCTAGTTGAAGGCAAATTAATCTTTTTCTAGTTGAAGGCGAATTAATCTTTTCTAGTTGAAGGCGAATTATTTTTTTTCTAGTAGAAGGCGAATTAATCTTTTATAGTTGAAGGCGAATTAATCACTTATTCAGAGGCGAATTAATCTTAATTTGAATTATACGGTTTATTTCTTTGGTTTGTAAAATCCCGTGAAATATTTACTTATTTTCCCGGTTTAATCAATAGTTGTAAAATCCCGTGTATTCTTAAGACTTAAAACACTTAAAACCAACTCACTTTAACACAATTACTTCTTATCACTGTCCGATCAACAAGTAATCTAATAACATCAAAGTAACAATGACTACTCTTGTTGAATTCATGATACTCTCTGGTGCTGACAATCGTCCACCAATGTTGGAGAAACATCTGTATGATTCCTGGAAAAGTAGAATGGAACTTTACATGCAAAACAAAGAGCATGGAAGAATGATACTTGAATCAGTTGAACATGGTCCACTCATTTGGCCTACGATTGAAGAAAATGGTGTGACCAGGACAAAGAAATATGAGGAATTGTCTGCAACTGAAAAAATTCAAGCTGATTGTGATCTCAAGGCAACTAATATCATTCTTCAAGGACTACCAACTGATGTCTATTCTCTCATTAATCATCACAGAGTTTCCAA
>BQNB010138453.1:0-17705 GCA_026074375.1 Tanacetum coccineum | reverse complement strand
TTATGACTGTTGTACCTTGAAGTAATACCCCAGATTAGCTTCCGCTGCTATATGTAAAAATGGGGGTGTTACATGGATGCCTTTCTCATCACAAATAATTCTAGCATGATACTTGGATAACCAATCAATACCAATGACGACGTCGAAACTACCAAGTTTGATCGGCATAAGATCAATTTCAAAAGGTTGGTTTAACAAAGTTAGAGTTGCACCCTGAATAACAGTGTTTGTGCTTACTAGGTTTCCATCAGCCATTTCGATATTGTAACAGGTATCTATTGTAATAGGTGGAATATTTAGCATAGAGGCAAGAGATATAGATACGATACTTTTATCGGCTCCAGAATCAAATAATACTCTAGCTAGATGTTGGTTTAACAGGAAAATACCCGTGACTACGTTCGGGTCTTGGTGAGCATTCCTATCCCTCAACATGTAGGCTCTTCCCTGGGCATTGTTGTAGGTGGTCTTTCGGCACTGATTTGTATAATGCCCTTTCTCTCCACAGGCATGACAAGTAACTGTCACTGGTAGCAGATTACTTCCAGTGGCTGGCCCTTTATTTTTGTAGTTCTTGGTCAGATGGCCCACCTTGTTACAAGTATTACACTCAACAGTGCAAGGTCTTGTGTGATGCAGAGTGCATTTCTTACACAAGGGACGATTTCTAATATACCCATTGTGGTTGGTGATTATTGTAGCGGTTGTTGGTGTTAGTGTTACGGTAGTTGTTGTTGTTGAAAGTTCTTCTGTCGTCAAACTTTTGTTTGTGATCACTTGATACTTGCACTAGGGTGTGCTTTATAACCTGATCCATTAGCCTCTGGGCTATGTTAATGGCTTCCTCTAGAGTTTGAGGTTTAGAGGCGGTAACATTCCCTTCAATATTTTGAGGTAATCCCCTGATGAAAACTTCCATCATTTTCTCCGAATCTGGCACCATAGTGGGACACAAGGTTGCCAATTCCTAGAATCTTCTCACATATGCCTTGATATCATTCCCCTTTACAGTTAGATGGTAAAATTCGTCTTCTATCTTTTGTATCTCAGTTCGGGGATAGTACTTCTTTATCAAAAGCTTTTTGAATTCAACCCAGGTAATCTTGTAAGCTTCTTCGATCCCAATAGGTTGGGCAAAAGAATTCCACCAGGATAGAGCTTCTTCAGTTAAAGTACCAGTAGCAAACTTCACCTTGCAGTCTTCGATACAGTTGCTACGGGAAAACACTGATTCAGTTCGCTCAAACCAGCAGATAAGACCAACAGCGCCTTCCGTACTTTTGAAATTGATAGGTTGGTAGCTCATGAATTCTTTGTAGCTACATTTTCTTGCTACAAGATCTTCTCTTGGTCTGGTGGTATTATCAGTATTTGCCATATTAGCGGCTTGTGCTTCCAGAGCTGCGAAAACACTATCAGCAACTAGTTTATTGATGGCAGCCTGAGTCATGGCTGGTGCTTTAGATGTTGACGTCCTTTTGGGAGGCATTCTATCAACATAAGACAGCACATAATAAGAACGATATCATAATTCTTTCCTTAAAATGCGTAAGGTTCAAAAATAAACATTGTCATAATAGTGATATCATAGATACTTATTTGATATGAATTCTAACAAGCATCTAACTTATTAGTTTATTTTATGGGGTCATGGTAAGATTCATAATGATGAAGACGGAGATGAAATATAGGACATAGAAAGAATATAAAACGGGATCACCATTATATTATATCATGAACGACTTGCCTTTGTACTGTACATAGTCAAAATTTGACAAGTGTTGTTATTTATACCACACATCCCGTGGCTAGGTTCTAGCAAAAGCTTATAACTAGTATCTAATCAAGTAGTTCGATGGTCCTTCCTGGTTGTTCTTGAGTTCATAGATTGCATTCAGAAGACTTTCCTTGTCTGCTTGGTGACCAGCCTGGATATCTTTGATGATTTGTTATAGATTAGTAATCCTGAAGCGAGCCAAAGCAATCTTGTTGTTATTTCCCATTTACTTTATTTGAAGTTTAGCAATTTAAGTATGAGACTCTAAGAGTTCAACTTCCAGATTGTGAAAATCTTGTTGTATGATCACCCGACCATTTCCAAGACCTTCTATTTTGTCTTCTATGTGCTCAATGCGGTCGAGAGAGAGTTCAGCTAGATGATTCAAATGCTTGAGGTAGGGCAGAAGTAGAGGAGGATGATCGGTCACGACCTCGTTTCTTAAGTGGCAATAATTCCTCAGGAAGAAAGAATTCTTGAGGATTAAACATTTGAGATAGCATTGAAGATGGAGGCACAATAGTTGGTGGTGGAATAGGTGATTCTTTAGCATAGTATGCATGCATAACCTTCATATAGGGGTCATCATGAAAAAGTGAAAGAGTTGGTGAAGCTATTGGAACTAAACCAAATGAGTTATTTGAAGAGCTAGAATAAGTTTTTCTTGGTGAAGCTGGGACATAGTCTGGTGAAGCCGGGATATAGTCAGGAAAGTTAGAGGAAAAAGCATCCTCAATATTAGAAGTAGGGTGGCTGGGAGAAGACATCGCTCTGTTAACAACCCAGTGGTAAATAACATAAGTTATTTATATAATAGTATAATAGTTATGTACTTTACATACTATTCCGGAAGATGTAGTGGCACGGAGGACTTTCTTGGATGGAAAAAGAAAAGTAGTTATAGTTAAGGTTTCAACCTTGTTCTCTATAACCGTGGCTCTTGATACCAATCTATAACACCCCCATTTTTGACATATAGCAGCGGAAGCTAATCTGGGGTATTATTTCATAGTACAACAGTCATAATCATAGAAAACAACTCAAAAGAGACGTTTTTAAAAGATAAGTTATCATTCATTATTTCATTAGAGTTTTAAAAACAGAGGTCCCAAAATCTACATGAAAACATAAAGTTTGAATGATAACAGTTTAGCCATCTTCAAGTCCGTGCCACTCCGTGCCATAAGTTGCTCAAATACCTGAGATAAACATGCTAAAAAGGTCAACACAATGGTTGAGTGAAATTCATAGGTTTATGGTAAACAGTTTGAATACAAGTTCAATAGTGGGTTACGTTGTTATACACCCATAAGTGTAATAATTGCAATGAGTACAATTATTATAGAAAACAATATTATTGCCCTAAGCTCATGACACCGAGACCTTGAGATAATCAATAACTACAGAAGTTTCCCCAACGGGTGCCTTTGCCAAACACCCACATAGTGATTCAAATGAAGTGCGTTCGGTTTCCAAAAAGTATAGGTACACCAACGGGGAAGCTCAGTCCCAAATAGATCTATTCACAGCATTCACGCTTACTCTGAAAAGTAATTAACGGTTCATGATAGTGGGGTCTTAATGGCAAAAGTAAGGACTTAGGCAATAATATATCAGGATAGCATACATTTGGAAAAATACTCGTATTCATGGTTTATAGCATGTATCCCCCTCGCGGGTTTATAAAAATAATAGAAGATTTAAAATGCGAGGCTATGAACTCACCTTAACTGGGAAAATCTGATTGATGGCAAAAGTATATCAAGTGAAAGTAACGGCTTCGTCACGCAACCTGGGGTAATATGTCATGTCTTAGTGTGATGGTTTATGTTTCAAAACTTTAAAGTTTAACGTATTAGTTTGATTTATTAATTTATGGAAATATTGTATCACTGTTCGGGCTATCATAATCCAGAGGCCTTGTAGTATCGTTTGAGGAGTCAGGGCACTTTAAATCGTAAACCCAGAAAAATCGTCAAAACAAATACTCAAATGGAACCCCTCACATGAAATTCCCTAGTAATGTGATACGATAAGATTTTAAGTTTCTTCAAAAGTTAGTCGATGATAAGTTATGTTAATTATATAACGTAATTGTTTTATAATGCGTCGATCATTGATTAATAACGATAATTGTGTCGGGTTTTAATAAAATCGAGTTTTATAATATTAATATATATTTTTATAATTTGTATAAAAATATTATATTTTATATTTTAAAGTTCGCAAAAATAGCAATATAAACCTTTGGTTTATAAACTTTTACAAGTTTAGTCATTTATATATAAAGTATATATAATTTAAACCTTTAACTTTAGAACTTGGCAAAATAGGTCCTTATAGTTATAACTTTGGAATAGTGACATTTTCAGCCCCTCTAGTTATAAATTTCAAAAAGTTACGATATATACCCCTATGCATGAAAACATTTGCAAATCAAGTCCAAAAAGCCACGCAAGCTTATTTTAGGGTTACAAATGATATTTGCAGGTTATAGCTTATAAGAATAAGCTAAAATAGGATGTTCTAACATAACAGAAGTTTAGAAAAAGGGTTCGTTAGCTAGATAATCAAAACGGGTCGTTTTTAGGGTTTTAGTCAAAAACACATGTGTTTGAGGATTCAAAGCTTCAAACAAGAGTTTATATATGATCTTAAGAGTATTATGAATATTCTAATACAAATTATAAGCTTATTGAACAATATTTTGTGCTTACTTGAGCTAAAATGGGTCGAAAAGGGGTTTTCGGGTTCGTACGCCAAGTAATGACTTCTAGGGCTTCTTTTTCTTGGTTCTCGGCTTCTATTCTGATCTTAGGGACCTTCTACTTCTTCCTTGGCTGGGCTAGAACTCCATTGAGTGTGAGATAAATGTTTGAGATGTGATTTGAATGAATGGGGGGTGTTCGGCTTATATAGGGTTTGAATGACCCTTGGTGCCAAAGTTTGGGGTTTGATTAGTGTCAAGGCTAGGATAGATGATTCATGGGAGCTATAGTGATGAGTATTGAGAGCTAGAAGAGTAGGATTGAATGGTGGAAGGGTGTATGAGGGTTTCGGGTACAATGGAGTGACAAGGAGGTGACAAGGCTAACTTGGTGGCCAAGGTGGTGATGGAGGTGCTTGGTTGCTTGCTTGTGACATGGTGGTGATGTCATAGAGGTGCTAGGGTGCTTGGTTGGGTTGAAAATGGGTCAAAATGAAATAAAAAGGGGTGCCGGGTTTAATGGGTCACGGGTTAGGGTTTTATGGTTTTTAGATCGAGTTAGGTTTAAGGTTTAGGGTAGTTTAGGGTTTAGGATTAAGGTTTAATGTTAGGATTAGGGTTTAGGATTAGGTTTAAGGTTTAGGATTAAGGTTTAGGGTTTAGTTTTAGGTTTAAAATGAAATTAGGGTTTTAGGGTTTCGTTTAGGGTTTAGGGTTTTAGATTAGGGTTTTAGGATGACTTAGGGTTTAGGTTTAGGGTTTAGGAGTCATGCATTAAGTGCTTGTACCTTGTGCTAAAGTGGTAGTAAGAAACCAAAGTGATTTAGGAGGTAAAATGACCTAGTTTGACTTTCTTGCATTATTGACTTGTACATTGGGCTTAAATAAGTTGTACATTGACTTGGAGGGAAATTATATTTCAAATGTTGTGCATTGTACACTTGTACACATGCTTGAAGGCTTGCACATTCATTTTATATGTATACATTACATATAATTAGGGTTTTGATATAAATGTTAACGGATAAAGTCTGTTTTGATAGAACGTTTTGAAAAGTACGTTAAATGGATAATGTACTTGGTAAAATGATATTAAGATATAGACTTGACATATTAGGATGTTTATATGATATAAACATAGATAGAATTGGCATAGGTGGAGGTTGCGTGAGCTCGTGTACTTTAGAGATGCAAGTTACATTGCATAATGAGATAAAGGAAAAAATTTCCCTGTAAAAGGTGATATATATATAATAGATGGATATTATAGTGCATCTAATTTAATAGATGGATAATTACATTGATGAAAATTACGGGTTGTTATAGCATTAAATATGTAGGTCTAGATCTAGTTGAATGATAGGTAAAACACATAATTAAGCACATAAACGGGTATGAAGTGATAAGCATAATCAACATGCAACGAATAAAGAACAATCAATATAAAGACAAATCAAAACATTAAACTATCATAAACATGGCTAATACCTAAAGGTATTAGCCGATAGTCATTGTAACAATACATGAAATCATAGATGAACTATTAAGCATAATGCTAACCGAACGCGGTAATGGAGTGTAGAGATTACAAGAGTTTTCCCATCTATTAGACCACTTTATAGGACCTACATGGCTTCATAGATCTTCTAAAAATTGGACTTGGTGGTAAAAATCGTACCCCCGGTCGTATTTATGGTTTGGTATTTATAGACTCTAAAAATTAGTCGATACGACGTATTGAAATTCAATACGGCGTATCAGGTTAACTTGGCGTGGGCTCCACGAATTAAATACTATAGAATTTTCTTGAGCTGGTTTCAATACGCCATATCCAATTTTTATATACGACGTATTGACCAATACTGAGTATTGGTTTTTCGGATATAGAGTATTGACCAATACGGAGTATTGGTTCTTCGGACACGACGTATTGACCAATACAGAGTATTGGGTCTTTGGATACGAAGTATTGACCAATATGGAGTATTGGATCTTTGGATACGGAGTATTGACCAATATGTAGTATTGAGGTTTTGGATACGGAGTATTGGCCGTAAACGTACTTTTCTTTATAGTTGACCAAAGTATCATATACGGCGTATCAGCTGATATGGATATGACGTATTCCTCAAAGTCATGCGATGATCTTGAGTTCTTTAAAGTCTTTTAGATACGGCGAATTGATGTCAGAATCTGTCAACTTTCTCAAACTCTTCGTTTATGCTTCAAAACACGTCCTTTTCTCCATCTTTTGCCCATTGCTCGATAATTACTGCAAATAACAAATATAAACAATTAAGTACCAATCCATGCAATAATTAATACAAAATGGGTAAGAAACGTGGGATACATGATGCTATAATAATGACGTTATTTGATGTCATCAATTACATTCTGGATTTTGTATTGCCTTAGTAACTAGTGTAATTTTGCCAACCTATTTTCAGTAAAATCTTCCGCTTGCATATGTTTTGGTTCCGTGAATGTGACATTCGGGCCCGTTTCAGGGTGGGGTGTTACAATTATGGTATTAGAGCTATTGGCTCCGATCTATAGTATCTAAGTTATGACCTGTGCGGATAAACTCTAGGTTTTGACATGCTAGTATATAAGTTACGATATCTGAGGATTTGCGCTAGTTTTCGTCGGAAAAATAAACTTAAGTTATGACCGGTGAGGATTGGGTAGACTATATGTTAGGACATTCGTTTTCGTATCATTCCTTTACGTCACTTTGATTCAGGTTCATGGTTTTAGGTGAGTTTCTTTGAAGTTCATTTTTGTTCGTACTCTAAGAAATATGTCAGAGTGCGCAACGAACGCGTAATGATCAACTAAGTATATATTGCCTTTAAATTCTATTGCATTAATACTTTGCACTATATAACCATTATATAGGTCAACTAATTTTCACGATCATATAATGTGATGTTTTGTTGGTCGTTAATAAATATCAATGGATCATCTTTAAGGAGTTTTGTGGATCGCCATCAAAGAGAGATGTGAACCTTCGCTGGAGAGCTTCCTAATGTGTCGTCCAAAGCATGAGTTTGAAGATAATCTTGTTTTTAAAGTTCGTTGATGTAGTGGTCAAGCTCGTTTTGTCATGTCTAAGCACGATTAAATTTTGACAAGTGTAACAAAACTTAATATCCTTAACAAAAGTAAGAAAAGAAACTCATACCGATAACGAGTTGCGTGCATACCTTTTGAGACGTCGCGGTTATCACTTTGTATGTACCATTAAGATGGAGAGGAACCACGTGGAGGAAGTCTACAACTTATTAAAGTTTTATGTTGCTCTTAATGTGAGATAATTTTGGTGATGAAGCGGTCGTCATGAGAAAAACGTCTTCGTCTTGTAAGTTCGTGCTTAAATTTCACAGTCGAATTTTTTTAAGGAGGTCAGATTTATAATACCCAAGAAATCTAAATAATTTAGTAATATATACGTACATGTTTAAATAAGAAAATGAGGCATAACGAAACGTTCATATCTTTTTACTAATTGTTACGTAAATTTTTATGATTCAATCTAAATTTTGGGACCGAAATTATTTTTTTTAAGGGTGGTAAAATTATAATACCCTAAGTTTTCGTTATCTATTATATAACTACACATATTTGGCTAGTACTATATCTAATATGTTTACGATATAAAATAATAAGATCTTTGAAAATAAAGCTTACATAAGAAACACAACAGCTCTAATTGACGGGCATATAATTGACGAGATGATTTTATTGATGAAATGATTACGGAAACAAATCAAGCCTACACAATAGCAATAAATATCATTTAAGAAAATGAGTAAATCTAATAAATGAAACCATTTAAAGAATGGAAATAATTGATTAGAAACGTCAAAGGATCATGTCCAAAACTCCGATATTATTAGCCCATGATAAGTTACTAACTCTTTGTATAAAATTTAAAGAAACATAATTTATATTCAGTCAACTAGGGGATACGTGATCATCTCTCCAAGCCCCTAATTGTGGTTATCAGTTACGATTGAGTAAGTATATATACTCACATCCATATATAGATAAATACCATTTCCTTGCCAAGACTCATATCATTCTCTTACAATAAAATAAATAAAGAAATAGCCACTGCAACATCATATAAACTAGAGGTTTGAGTGTTTTCTCAAATCGGAGTGCGCGTACGGTTCATGTTTTTCGAGTTTGGAGCTAGTTCAGGTTGATTCGTTTGGCTCGTGTCGGGTTAAAGGTTTTGGTTCGTACACCGGTGAGTTGTAGTTCGGGTTAGGGTTGAATTCTTGGTTCGTCTGTGCGTACACACGTAGGTTCAATTTTGGTTCTTGTGTTGACGTTTGGTTCGTGTTGAATATATTTAGGTCACGTCTGCTCCGGTTTAAAGTTTACTTTTTAGGATTTAGATTTCAGTGACTTATGGTTTCGAAGGAGTCGGTGTTGTTCAGGTTTCCATATTGTGCTTTGGGTTCATGTGTTCATAAACACGTTGGTCAATTCTTAGGTTCAATGATGATGATGATTTCGTATCCGTATGTGTTCGAGTTTGATTCAGTGCTACTACTCGTTTCATTTTCACATTCAATTTGGATTTCTATCTATTCTTCTTAGGCTTTCAGGTAACCCTTGAGCCCTAATGATAATTGTTTGTTGATAATAAATGTTACTCTAATAGCTTAACTTTCACAAACGGAGTTCAAATTGATGTTCGTAAACTACGGGTTATTAAAATCCACATGTGGCCTAACATGAAACTCGATGATTATTAAAATCCACATGCGGCCTAACATGAAACTCGGTGATTTAATATATCTAACTAAAATGTTTGGAAAAAGCTTAAAGTGACGTTTAATATCTTATTACGAATAAGCATTTTACGAATTTTAAATTGCCATATAGAAGCACAGTTTATTTATAGACACTATTGTAACTTTAAGCTATGATTACATATATGGTCACTTCATGGCTTATAAGTGACTTGATTCAGCAGCTAAGCAAATGAAGTCAAATAAAACCAAACATACTACATCATCCATTTAGTACACTGAATTTCGAAATGGAGTAAATTTATCATAGTACATATAAGTATTTTGGTAAATAAGTAACAAAAAGTATGTCTACAAAGTTCAAAAGAATTAGTAATAAGTTGCTTAGTATTAATTAGTAGTTGCAAATGTTTCATGCGGTGGTCAACAATAGTAGTGTTTACTATGCAAGGCTTATCTGGAATGATCTTGTGTATCAACTCAAACCAGTCTTTATACAAAGCAGTTCAATATCCTCATTATGTCAAGCTAATCATCAATCATGTAATGGAAACACTTTTAACAATTCCAAAATGACGCAACGAGCCATACAATAATCCTCAAGATGATGATCTAATTCTCATGATGTTTACTACTAGCAATCCGTTGAATGCAACTGTTATGAGGATTCTAGATGAATTCTTAACTAAGGAAATCATGGAGACAGAGGCGTATAAGGATTAAGATGCTGATTATAAAGGTGTAGAAGTTCCTACGACATAATCATCACCGGTTATGTCTACCTAAGGAACACATATGGCACTTATCATCCATAGGATTCCTAAACTGAAAAGAACTCTACAAAAGAACAAGGAGAAGGTTGTTGGGGAGTCAGTGAACCTAAAAAGTGATGTAATCATTCCCGTACCAACATACAGTGAGATTGAGAAAGAACAGCTTACTAAAGCACAACAAGTAAGTCTACCCGGAGGCTGTTAATGCAAATGAAGCTGAAGAGAAAGAAAATATTGCTAGTGTTGAGAAAACAATTATGGCTGAAGAAGATGACAAGATGGTGGAAGGCAAAGAAGATGATGATAATGATTTCTTAGATTCTTTACTAATAAGTCAAGAAGATCCTGACACTAAGTTAGAACCCGAGAGTCATAAGGAAAGTATGGAGGAGAAGAATGATAATGATGATGATCAACACAATGTTGATACATTAACTAGGAGGAAAAAGATGGGTAGTTTGGAGATTAGAGACGAGGAGAAGCAGACACCAATTCCTACACCACCTAGGACTAACTTATATTCAGATAAGGAACAAACTATTGAATTGACGGAAACAAATATTTATATGTCCAATCTTCCATCCTTATTTAAGTGTGCCAAACACCTCAAGGGAGTAGTATCAATGCTAAGCAAATGTCATAATAATATGATTTAGAATATGAAGAAAACTTTTCTTCAACGCAGTAATGTGGAAAAGTTGTGTTGAAGAAAAGTTGTGTACTAAAATTGCTAAATCTCTTGATGAAGACATTCTTGAACTAGTTACCACGACAACTAGTCAGATCCTCAAGAACCACATGCAGAGTCATGTCATCACTTTGCAACCCTCTTCTAGTGTTTTCATTCCTGATCTACTATAACAAATTTACTTGAAGATAAAGGATGATTCACAGTCGCAAGCTGCTGATCCTGACATGTGGAAAGTTCTAAGAGAAAAGTTTGAGAAATCTTCAGCACCATCTGAATCCTATAAACAGAACTTCTTTTGCAAGATAGATCATGATGACCATCCCAATGAAGATGTTCCTCCTGAGGTGGAGAATGGTGCGAAAAGGAAAAAGATATCGCGAGGGTCAAAGTCTGCAAAGGATTCATCATCTTCAAAGCAACCAGTGAAAGAATATCATAAAACGTCATCTGTGCACCAAAAACAACAAGATTATGATGGGTGGTCTGGTATTCTAGAAATAGATGAATATGAGGAGATATTTGAAGAAGCATCACCAACATTTCTAAATGAACTAAAGAGTTTGGGTGATAAGAAAGTATCGACAATTACTAATAACCAAAGAATGAAGGCTACTTTAAAAGACATGATGAGAAATCAATTCAGAACAGCAAAAGAGTATGCCTACCATATTGAATAAGCAACAAACTATATGGAGAATCAAATTGTCTGGGAAAGTAGGGAAGAAGATATGATGATTCATCAGAAAGAAGCCCTAGTATTCTTCGGTCCTCAGAGAGATCCAAATGAACCTCCAAGGTATTTGTACAATAAGGATCTATTTTATCTGAAGCATGGAAATTATGACACCAAGAAGTATGTATTGTCAATACACAAGATTCATGCAACATTATTCCCGAAAAATGATCTTGAAGAACATTTAACAAGATGGGTACGCAAAGAGTTCAAGATATTTAACAAAGAAGCAAGGCTATCCATTTAACACTCGAAAAACTCATGCCATAAGATATTTTACATAAAGAAGCACATAAAGGAAAGATCAGACCCCAAAGAAGTCTACTCATATCACAAGATTGTTGAAGTGGTTAGAATTGTAAACGAAAAGGAATTTATCAAGACTTCATGAATGAAATTCTTGTAAAGAGGGCTGACAAGAAAATATATATCTTTTTTGAGGCAGACTACAAGTACCTGAACAAGAACGACATTGAGGACATGTACTTTTTGTGCTTGAAAGGTAAAGTTAATTACTATGATAATGGATTGCTGAACTCCTTGATAATATTCATCAGAAGTTGTGTTATATAGGAAAGAGTTCATGATTATTAGCTGGGAATATAATGTTATTATGTAACACCCCCAAAATGGGTCGCAACGGAAATATGTCCGGGAGCGTTACTTCATGAATATATTACACAAAAAGCCGGGTACCAGTGCTATGCGGCGGCGGGTACCCTGTGACAATATTTTGCGGCGAGCAAATGTTATCCGGCTAAGCGTTTTTCTAACAAAAAAAATAAAGAAACTCTGCAGTAAGTATCAGTAAGAGTTGAGGAGTGACAACGAGGGTATATTGAGAGACTATTTTTGCTGTAACAAAAATATTTGTGCGTGGGAGATATGAAATGGTTTGTGTGGATTTATATTATGGATGCGGTTACACATTTTTAATAATCATTATTGATAGTAATGATTTTAAGCGGTTACACGTTTTTAATAATTATTGGAGGCCGTTACAATGATGGTTTAAGCGGTTACATGTTTTTAATGATATTGCTTATTATTTTTTATGATTTGAAAATGATAAACTTGGACAAATTCAATAATTATTTTTAACAGTGAACAATCACTACATAATAAAAAGAAATTTTTTTTACTGTAGAATGTAAGTAGTAGTTAACTAAATTGAACAATTCCAAACACCCCAATAATCAAAAATCAAATATTAAAATTCTAACAATTCGAAAAAATAAAACTACAAACAGGTTATCATCATCATCATCGATCATCAATTCAAAACTACAATCACCAAATCACTAACATAACATGATAAAAAAACTAACTAAAAATCTCAGCCACTTCATGAAAAGTTAATAGATTCATGATCATGAATGCTTTGCAAATCAATTATTAATTCATAAGACTCTATCCTAATAATTAAATCCATCAAACACTTAGCATTTGGACATAACGATGTATGCCATTAAAAATTTCTTGAAATCATCCTTGCAACAATTAACCATGATGTCATCAAATATTTTAATAAAATCATCCAAATTAAACATCTTAAACCTTGTTCATTCATCTCCAAAACCTTCATCACTTTTTTTAAAAAAATGACGTCACCAGAATAAGAAGACCTCCATTTCTTTAGTACTCGTATTCCTCTTCTGCTTTGGTACCCGTATTCCTCCAAAGCCATGATCATTAGCTTGGCAGACGGCGGAGACAATGGCGACGGTAAGGGCTGACAGCACATGATGTTGGCAATAGGGGTGTTCACGGGGCGGTTCGGTTCGGTTAGTTGGAAGATTTAAACTATCCGTCGCGGGGCGGGTAATTAATTTTACTATCCGTCTCTGAACCGTACTAGGCGGGTAACCGGACATGCGAGTACCCAAAGTGAGCGGTTACCCACGGTTCGGGTCACGGTTAACCGTTTTTGACGTTTAATAGAGTTTAACCGTATAAAAAATTACATAGTCTAGAACATAAAATGTATTTCTAGTAAAATTAAATGACGTTGAATTTAAAAGTCATATAAAACTTAAGTATTTCGTTACAATAATTGCATTCAAATATTCATATATAACGTATTAACAAAAAATATTACTCGACGTTATAGATTACGATCACATTAATCAACTTTCACACATAGATTTTTACAAATGTTTACTTTACGAGCGAAAAAGTTGTTATACAATAAAAGTATTGCAATAATCGGTTAATACTTGTACAATTAATTGAATATTAGTTAGAAAATAATCATGTATAATATGCACGGTTCGGTTCGGTTAACCGCGGATATCTAAAAGTAAAAACCGAAACCGAACCATTATAAGCGGGTTTTTTCGGTTTCGGTTTTTTTCGGTTTCGGTTTCTTCGGTTTCGGGTTTTTTCGGTTTCGGATTGAGCGGTTCGGCTCGGTTCGTCGGTTTCACGGTTTGTTTGAACACCCCTAGTTGGCAAAGGTGTCGGTAGAACAAAACGGTAGTGGCGGTAAAAACTGATATGTGAGACGGCAGAATTTGGTGGTTTGAAGAAAGAAAGAGAAAGGTGTTTGTGTTTTTTAAGAGAGATAAAATAGAGAGATGAAAATGGTGTAATGAATTTTGTTAGTGTGTTAGGTTTTATACTCGTATTTGAGTTTGTGGTTTACACATAAATGGTGTTTAATGGACCGTTACAAATGGACCACATGAATGCAGCAGTTACAATTTGACTGAATTGATGACAATATCAATGTTAGCAGTTACAAGTTGACTGTTTTAAAAATGTATATGGCCGTTATAACTTTACCATTTAATTGGTTGTTACATGTTTTGGGGTTTACAAGTTTTGGCTATTAAAGGATTTTAAAGGCTTTTAAATGTGTATGATGAATATTTTCTAATGGTTTTACATATTTTCCAATAAAGTAATCTTTTTTACTTAATTTTTTAAGACTTCTAAAAATAGATGGGCTAAATGCATTATAAATAAAGAGAAAGGTGTTTGTGTTTTTAAGAGAGATAAAATCAAGTGATGAAAATGGTGTAATGAATTTTGTTAGTGTGTTAGGTTTTTATACTCGTATTTGAGTTTGTGGTTTACACTTAAATGATGTTTAATGGACCGTTACAAATAGACCACATGAATGCAGCAGTTACAATTTTATTGAATTGATGACAATATCAATGTTAGCAGTTACAGTTGACTGAATTAAAAAATGTATATGGGCCGTTACAGCTTTACCATTTAATTGGTTGTTACAAGTTTTGGGGTGTTCAAGTTTTGGCTATTAAAGGATTTTAAAGGCTTTTAAATGTGTATGATGTACATTTTCTAATAGTTTTTACATATTTCCTAATAAAGTATTCTTTTTTACTTAATTTTTTAAGACTTCTAAAAATAGATGGGCTAAATGCTTTATAAAGTAGTATAGATTATACCTATTACGTGTGACATGTTTTTATAGTGGCATTTTGTTAAGGATATGGTAAGATTTTGCAATATTAAGGCATGATTATAGCAATATTGGAGAGCTGTTACTTTTTTTTAGCTGTTACAAGTCTTAAGGTTGGAGGGATGTTACTTTGGTTTTATAGATAAAAAAGGAGAAGATGAAAAAGTGGATAAAAATTCACTAAAGAACATCAAGCCATGAAAAAAAAAAGAGAAAGAGATACAGTCACGTACATCATGTTGATAAGGTAGCAGCGGTTGGCAGTAGATGGCGATCAAGCTAAAGTAGGGGAGAGCAGGTGGCAGCCGGTCATTCCGGCAAGAGATCGGTAGAGACGGCGCCGGAAGCCGGTGGCAAACAGCGGCCGATGGCGTCCGGCGGCAAACAGCGGCTGGTGGCGTCCGGCGGCAAACAGCCGCTGGTGGCGTCCGGCGTAGTGGTGACGTCCGGCGTGGTAGTGACGTCCGGTGGTAGGGCCGGCGTGATGAGGTGGGGGTGGTGGATGATAGTTTTTATAAGATGAGAGAATAGTGGGTATTTTTTTGTTGTGTCTTTGTTTATGTGGTGTGTGAAATGGATTGTAGTTATATTTATAGTGATAAAATGTAACAATATTTTTAATGGTTTTTAAAGAGGGTGTTATATTGTTTGGCAGAATTTTATTGCTTGCATAAAAAGATTATACATTATACTTTGTAACTTAGAATGTAACAGCCTTTTTAATGGTTTTTAAAGAGGGTGTTAAATTGTTTGGCATAATTTTATTGGTTGCACAAAAAGATTGTACAACGTGCATAAGGATTTGCACTACTTAAGACTTCTTTTTATAGTAATCTTTTTTACTTAAAATTTTTATAGTAATCTTTTTTACTTAAAATTTTAAGTACTTCTAATTTTAGAAATTGGCTAAATGCTTTATAAGGTAATAGAGATATGAGAGAACGACCTTTAAATAAGTCATTTTGAAAGATACATTAATTTAACTTCAAAGTTTGTTACAAAAGCACCATGCTTTAACTGTTCACCAATGTGAAAACATAAAGATTTTAATACATAACAAGTGTCCCAAAGGTAATGCAATAAATCTTTAGTGATATGAGACTCCAAAATGTGACTTGAAATTGTGCTTCTCGCCCGAACGGTAAATAATTCAATACACATTATTGTACCCAATGTAGATGTTCAACCCCCAACATCCAATAAGTCCGACATGGTATACGTCCGTCGTTTCGGTTCATCGAAACTAGAAAGCGCTACTCGCCCAAACGGGGATGTCAATCCCAAATAGATCTATTTATAACATCCACGCTTACACTAAGTAATTAACAGTTCATGATAGTGGGCATAGTGGGTTATCTTTACTTAGGCAACCTCATAATTTGTTTAAAACCTACTTGCGTCCCTTTGTAAAATATAACATGCATCTCACCCCGAGATTTGTAAAACATTGTAAATATGTAAGACCAGGCTATAAACTCACCTCAAGTAGTGGTATGAATAAATGAATGATCAACAATGAGAGTCGGCGCAAAAAGCCAAGATGCAATCTAATTAAATATAGGTCGTATAAGAAATATGTACTTGAATGCAATATAACAACAATGTATTTTATATAGTTATATCACCACCTAATAGTTTGTGTTTAACTTTAATAAATCAAAATAGTGTCTAGGTTAAGTTTACAGTTTTTATTAATAACCGGCCACATAAAGGTTTTTAGGTAAGTATTATATAAATTTTAGGTATTGAGTATAATTGTGGGTATTTGGTTAAGTGTAGAAAGGTAGAATGGTTTACATGCATGCAAAAAGGTCCCAAAATGCGACACGTAAACGTTTTATGTAACGTATAAAAATAAAATATAAAAGGTTATAAATTATCTTCGTAAAGATAGTATAACACTTATTTGACATAAACCTTTATTTGTTTCATGTCGGTTTATGTTGATTGTTGATTTTTAGTTTACGCGATTTAACTAAACGGTTGAAATTAAAAGTAAAGGCGTAAAACCCTAAAAATAAATAATTGAAAGTTTATAGTTGTATAATGACCTGGAATTACAGATTGTTACAATCTTCCCCTATTAAAAGAGCTTTGTCCTCAAAGCTTTAAGACGTAGTATTGGATGAAGATGCGAGATTGGTGAAGAGATGCGGATACTTCTTTTTGAATTGATCTTCACGTACCCATGTAAACTCATGACCTCATATGGAGTTCCACCGAACTTTGATAATAAGAATACGACTTTGCTTCAACCGCTTGACTTCACGATCTATGATCTCCACGGGTTCTTCAATAAAGTGGAGCTTATCATCAATATGGATCTCATCTAACAGAATCACAAGTGATTCATCGGACAAGCATTTCTTCAAATTTGATACGTGAAAAGTGCTATGAACCTTGCTTAACTGTTGAAGAAGTCTGAGTCTGTAATCAATGGTTCCTACTTTCGCTAACACCTTAAAAGGTCCGATATACCTCGGGTTCAACTTCCCCCGTTTGACAAAACGGATAACCCCTTTCCAAGGTGAAACTTTAAACACGACTTTGTCATTGACTAGAAATTCTAGAGGCTTACGCCTCAGATCGGCGTAACTCTTCTGACGATCACGTGAGGCTTGAATTCTGCTTTTAATTTTCATAATTTTCTCGGTAGTTTGATGAACGATTTATGGGTAAGTTGTAACACCCCCAATTTGACATATAGCAGCGGAAGCTAAATTGGGGTATTACTTCATGAATCAACAATCACAATCATATAAAATGACTCATAAAGAGACGTTTTAGAAAATTTAGTTATCATTCAATATAATCATGTGAGTCCCTAA
>BQNB010138451.1:3949-17705 GCA_026074375.1 Tanacetum coccineum | reverse complement strand
GATAAGGGTCCTAGGCTTGTTTTGGTTAATCATGACATGTTAATGTGCTAAATGAGAGTTAGAAGCATTAGAGAGGCTTTTGAAGGCTTGAGAATTTGTATTTTTTTAATTGTAAAAGCTTAGTTTAAATGTCGACTAAAAAGTGGCTTAAATAAGTAAAATAGGCACAGTACACGACGGATCTAAACATACCGAAATAGGATCTGTCAGGTATGTATATAGCTATATACGAGTTGTTTTATTCACATGTTTTTGTTCTTTTCATACATGTTTACAAGTTCAAAAGGCTCCTAGAAGTATGTCTTTGTGTAGATCCCAATACAATATAGATCTTTTTACCTTGTTAAGGGTTGTAGTTAATATGGATAGATCCACACAAACTACAGGAGAAACAATGACTATGAACACTATAAGTTATGCAGAAACTAACTTATAATGCTAAGAAGAACAATGAATATTGATAACTAAACTTTTGTATTAATCTGCTAAAACGATTACAGATTAATAACTATGAGATTACTTTTTGGTGAGAGAGATATCTTTTCTAATGCCGTAGGGTTCCTTTTATACACCAAAGATAAACCCTAATAGACTTACAAAACGCGTAAAAGATAATGCATATCTTTTCCTATAATATCTCAAGCATATCTCTTAAACGGTACTAACTATTTTGTACTGACGGTACAAACTAATACTAACTAATACTAACAGTATAAACTATAACTGTCGGTACTAACTTTATAACTAACGGTACTAAGTTAGGAAAACTATAATTCCCAAAAATCCTCCCTTAAACATGATTGTTCAACTTGTTTAACTTCATGTTTCTTCAGTTTACTCTTCTTGAACTCTTGGAGGATGTATCCAAACACTCTATCAAATATGGATCTGATCATGATAAATTTTGACAATCTTCAATATCCTCTTATCTAGCAACAGGTCTTCTCAGCTAAACTCAAATCCATCTAAGTTTGCTTTTGTAATTTTTGGCAAACTACCAGCCATTAACGGATTTGATCTTCTTTTCACAGTAGCCGTTTGATTGGGATAGTCCAATTTTCATTGTAAACTTCACAGGTGATATTGAGATTCCCTTATACGTTTTAAGGTAAACTACAACTATCAAAGAATTTGATTTGTCTTTCCAAAAACGTTCCCTGTTTTGCTTTTGGTACTTGTCAATGCTTCATGGCCATAGCATAGTGAATTGATAATCATATTAGTTTTATGTAACTATCAGCTTATCAACAGATTTGTTTTATCTTTATAGAAAACATGTTTGATACTGGACTAGCCAATCTTTATTGTGAAGACTAGGGCGTGAGTTTATGTAAACATACATTTTTTTGGTTAATTGTCATACATATATGGTTTGTGTAGTACTTGAAAGACTATAGCCGTTTGCTGTTGGACTAGCCTTGTTCTCTTTGTCTCGTTAAACATGGTGAACTGATGACCATTTGTTGTGTGGTTTTGAAACCAACACTCAAAGATCCTCCCATTTCCATCAGAGTCTTCAGGTTCTAACTCTACAATTAGCTTTTTGATAAATCTAATCAACTCCAATGCCATAGTTGTAACACCCCCAAATTGGGTCGTGATAAATGTTAAATTGTATATATTAAATGCCCAGGATTTCGCCAATAAAAGCCAAAAATATGCCAAAAGATGGAAATATGTGTGCTTTTGTGTCAAAATGTGCAGGAAAGGATATCAAAGTCAAAAAGAGCAAAAACGAGCAAAAAAACCGACAAGAAATGAAGATACAAGTGATCATGAGGAAAGATATCAAAGCCGGGATAGCCAGATAAAGGAAAAAAGTCAAATTAAAGTCATAAGCGGTCAAAGACAGAAATGTCAGTAATTGAAGACAAATTGAAGTCAAAGGATCAATAATGACCAAGTTTTCAAAAGTTCAAAGGTTATTTTGATGTTTTGAAAGTCAAGGACCAATGATGTTCAGAATTAGATAGCTTGGTTTTTTTAAGAGGAAATGAATGATAGAATACAAGGGCCAAGAGTTGTCAACTTACATACTCATTTTAAACTACATATTTGTGGAAAGACAACAGAGGCGGCTTGAATGCAAATCTCCTAACTTTAAACACAAACTCGCGGGCTTAACATTTTCCTCCTTAATGTCACCTAACCTTTTCCCGCCAAAACCCGAAACAAACCCAAACCTCTCCAAATCCTTCCCTGTTTCTCCCTAATCTTTCCCACCTCGTATTTTACCACTTCCACATCATTTTGTACATGTGGCAGATTCCCATTGGTCCGAACACATCATCAATTACATCCAACGGCTTAAATTCAAATGAAAAGGATCCAACGGCTGTGAGGGATTGAAGTTCTCATCCTCATCTATAAATAGAAGCTTAAACATTCAGTTTTAGGAAGTAGTTTTTAGAGAGTTCAATTTTTCTTTGTATTTTACTCTTTTCAATTTCGTATTTTACTGATTCAACTTTGAGTTTTTAATACCTTCAAAATTTTGTTGTTACCCTTGTTACTTAACTTGTACTCTTCTTTTCTTAAGCAATAAAAGCTAATTGAGTTGTTTTCATTTTGAAGTTTTCAAGTAATAAGCTGTTTTTAGTCAATAAGCTTGTAATAAGCTCATTTTAGCTTATTTTGTTTTTTCTAGTTCTAAAGTAGTTCAAATATTGTTAGAAGCTTTCTAGATATTAAATTTGTCTATTTTAGTTCAAAAATGTTCATTTAAATTCAATTTGATTCAAATTTGGAAGCATTAAGGAGTAATAAGCTCAAGTTAGCTTATTGAGCTTAAGCTTTTGGTTTAGAGGCAAGGTGCCATTAGGTTTATGTTTTAAAGCCACTCATTCAGAAAGAGTGGCTAGTTCTGAGACTTCAATTCACAGGTTTCACTTTCCATTTCTCACTTTAGCATTTGAATCTTATTCTAGTAGCTTATTTCATTGTCTACTTTTTATGCTTAATCCTGTTCAAACTTGCTTAGTGAGTTAAGAGATGCAAATGTCTTTAAGTAATTGTAGCTAGAATCCATTTAGTTTTCATTTCTTTTAATTCTGTCATAATATAGTAGGATAAGCCTAGTTGAGTAACTAGCTTATTCCTCTTAATAAGCTGTAGGTTTTAGTGTTAAAATAGCTTAATTAGGTGAGTTTAATACTGAGTAGATATAAGGTTTTAACAGTTTTAGTTTTAAAATAGATTTTAGATAAAAAATAGTTTGGACAGTTCATATTAAGTAGTGTTTGGGTTAAGGCATGTTTGACCTTTAGAGTCAATATAATTCTGTCAAAGCTCTTTACATAGTTGAGTTAAGTCATATTATCAAATTTTAAAGAGAATTTAAAAGTTAGTTTGTAGAATTTCAAAATTTAAAGTTTCAAAAACCTTTTCTAGCACCAGGGCAGTTTTAAGGTTCAAGTAGTTTTGTAATTTAGTGTTTCAAAGCATTCTAATGTTCAAGATTGTTTAAAGTAGGCTTAGTTACATTTAGAGAGTTAGTACATGAGATTTAAGCTTAGAGTTTTGGCCTGCATTTGAGTTTATGCCAAGTATATCAGCAACAACAGTACTTACTTAGTTAGTACTGCTGTTGCCCACCAATTTTCTAGCCTCTTTTTAGCTCTTGAAGTTAGAAGTTAGAATTTAGTATTAAGCACTTTATTAGAACTCCATTAGTTCAACTTAGATAATCTTTTAAGTTTCAGTTTTAAGCTTTTAGTCTAGCTTAAATGTTCTTGCAAAAGAGGTATTAGCAACAGCTTAGGATACTAGCTTATTTCTTTTAGATTCTTCATTTCTAGTTGTTATTTCAAGATTCCTTTTATCTAGGTTTGTTCAATAACCATAGGATAGCTTATTTCCAAAAATTTAGTTTCTAGGAATTAGTAATAAGATATTTAGCTTATTAGGTATAGCTTAATAACAGTTTTAAGCTGAATCTTAGCCTTTTTAATAACAAATTTCTTGTTAATCTTGTATACTCTTAGCTTATCTCTTTTTAGAAATTTACAGTACACATCTTAAGCTTCATTTAGCTTCTTTTGGTTTTTATTTTCATTTAGTAATAAGCTAGGAATAAGCCAAAGTTAGTAAAGTTTGAATTTCAAAAGATAAGCTATAGTTTCTGTAACACAGAATTAAAAGCTAATTTTCTAGCTTATCTAGTTGATAAAAGTCAAAAGAGCTTTTATTAAAGTTGTAGAGTATAAGCTCAAGTTCAACTTTGTAGTTTTAAGTTTTAGCTTATTTTCATTTTTTAGATAAGCCAAAAATAAGCCAAATCGTAGGGTCTAATTGGTACTTTTTCAATAGATAAGGGTTGTCTGTTTTAACTAAAGTGTAAAATTTAGATAGTTATCCCACCTATCCTTTACTTTTTTTTGTTGCAATTTCTACCCTGTCTTTTTAGTTAAGTAAAATAGTTTTAATATTTTCAAAATTAGTTTTAATAAAATTAGGGTTTAGTTTTTAATTAGTAAAATTAGGGTTCAATAGCTTTATAAAATTTGGGCATTTTCATACCATTGATTTTCTGCCAATTTTAAGTAGTTAAAAACCATTTTTCTTTATTTTTCCAGTTAAGATTGTATTTTCTAGAATTAAAATAGATTTTTAGTAATTTCTTTTTCTTAAAAAATTCATAGAAAATAGAAAAATAGTTGGAAAAATCTAATTCTTTTTGTAATAATTTTCTTTTTAATTCTAGTATTTTTGAAAAATAAAAATAGAATTTTAGTGTTAATTTTTAGAAAAAGTTTATTTTTAGTAATTCATTTTTCTTTAAAAATTCATAAAAAATTTCAGAAAATAGTTTAAAAAAATTCTATATTCTTTTCCCTAATTTTTCATTTTAAATTTGTGATTTTTGGTATTTATACATTTGTTAAAAGTAGTGCCTTAGATTTTAAATTTCAGTTTTAGCTAAGTTTTTTTATTTTCGTCGTGTGTATTTAAATTTCGTGCTAGTTAATTGTTTTTAGTTTTTTTTAATCGTTTCTATAGTTTAATTGTGCTATTTTATTCGTAGCATGTTCAATTTTCAAAAGTCAAAAAATTCTTTTCCATTATTGATTCGAATCACGATTTATTTCCCAAATTCTCATTCACGCCTTCGTTGGGATAGCGACCCAGAGAAGAATATACTTCTCCGGATTAAAATATACGTATTGTGTTTTCTTAGTGAGATTTACCACTTTTATTTTCTTGTATATATTGTGAGAAGTAATTGGAAAGATTGTCCACGGGATTTAATACTATATATTTTATTAAATTTGACTAGTGCTTACAAACTAATACAAAATTTGGCCGCCGCTGCCGTGGAAGACAAGTGAACGTTTTTGAGGATATTATTGTAGTAGATGTTTTGAAGACCCTTCCTTTTTGGAAGTTACACTTGTATTTTTGCTAAAAAAAAAATACAATATCGTTCATTTACTTTCCTTTTCATATCGAATTAGTTACAAAAACAAAATAACAAATTTGGGATACTAGCTGATCCATCTTAAACCATTCCCAAATAAAACAACAAAAATAATCGTTGGAGGTTACTTGCGAGGTACGACGGACCTTTGAGTTTAACCAAAACTATAAGGTGAGTTAAAAGGAAAGGTGATAGCTATTATAAGATATGTCAATTGCGGCTCGCTAAGCCTTTCGCTACTTGAGGTTAATCTTGGAGACTTATCGTGAAGCTTGTAATTAACGGTTGCCAAAAATATTTTTCTTTTTGTTTTCTTCCTAATAAATACTAAAAAATTGTAAATTTCCCCAAAAATAATTTCTTAATCTCAAATTCTTCTTTTTATTATTTTCACTAGTGCATGCGCACTCGTTCTTCCTTGGATACATCAAATCTGGAGAAGACGTAATCGTCGTCGGTCTCGACTATACAAGAGGCTAATCCTATTGTTGATATGTTTCCGTTTCAAATGGGACGTGATTCGACCTATGGCCGAGCAACTTCAAGCTCCCACCGGGGGGTTTGAAAGTGCTATAGTTGTACCACTCATCAATGCTCAAAATTTTGAATTAAAATCCTCTCTCATTAATTTTGTTCAAAATCGAATTTTTTGAGGAGGTAATGATGAGGAGCCTCATGCTCATATTCGTCATTTTGAGAGCATAACGAATAATCAAAGGTACCCGGATGACCTAAACACACAATCAACTTCTTCTCTTTCATTTTATCCTTGTCGGGGGTTGCAAAACGTGGATCGGACAAGAACCCCCGAATTTCTTTCTTAAATGGGATGACTTAGTGTTCTAAGTTCATCAAACTTTTTCTTTCACACCCTTCTGAAGACTACCATTCTTCGGAATTGAAATATCGAATTTCGACAAATTGCTCAAGATTCTTTCTCTGATGCTTGGGAGCGGTTTCAAGGTTACTTCTATAGGAAGTGTCCTTATACGGGTTTTCGCTCATGCTTCAATTAGACACATTCTATCATACGTTTGAGCCTATAATGATCAAGATTTCTTAATTTCCACTGCCCGTGGTGGCAATTTTTCCTCTACATAAAAGTCCAACGTAGGACTAACAAATCTTAGAGATAAAGACAACAAAGTTAGATATCACACGGACGCCTCGTGATGCGAGTGAGTACGGAATGCTCCGCCATCTTTTCTAACTTTCTTCATCATCTTACTTCGAAATTACCAACAAAATGGCAGCGACATTAGAGGATAAGATGACTTTTGAAATTTTAGGAATGAAATGAATGAGATGAAAAAAATGGATGAAAGTTCTTTGTGCTACTCCCATTCGATTGAAAGCGGTGGAGGAAAGGTGTTACTACTTGTGATATAATCATAGTTTTTATGAGTGCCCAAATGAATAGAGGAGCTTATGATTACCGGTCTTCTCATACAATTTTCAAAAAATTCTAACAAGCCAGCTTGCGGTTTGGTTGGTTTTGTGTTCAAGGGATTCTGGGTACCCTTCCTTCTAGTGTGGCTTCTTACACAAGACCCACCGGGATTTACTCAATCCCAATCAACAAGCTCTGTCCTAAACCAAGCGATACACATAGGATACAAGGGTTTTATATTGAGACTAGGAATGTGAACCAAAAACCAATCAAGTTTAACACATGGAAGTAACTTGGGGGCTTGACCACAAGCTCTGCTTATCAAGCCCTAGTTGCTCAAGTTCCGGTTGCTTCTCATGGTTGAAGCGCCCTACACATAAGCTAATTGATGCACATTGACAAATTTGCCAAAAGAACTCTAATGATTTCAAAAGGAACAACAAGTTTTCAAATATGAGCAAGGAATTTCAAAATATGATGATTAACTGTTTCAAAAAGCAAATGGGAATATAATACAATGCATCCGGGTTCGGGAACTTTTACCGGAGTAATACTATTCCTATCCTAGAAATGAAGTCCAAGTCAAAGGCTTATTACCACTAGGAGTTGGTTAGCTTTGTTGGACCATTAACCTCCTATGCTTACTCACTTTTGTAATCCGGGACAATGAGGATTGTAAAGGAACGACGGTGGTGGACTAAAAGGATAAGGTGCTACCAAGCACCAAAGGACATCTGCCTCCCGGTTAACTATCCGTTGTAATACTTACCATTTAAAACGTTAATATTATATGATATAAATAAACTCCTAAGGATGAGTATCCTTTAGATCAAGGAATAACGAAGGCGTATAGAGTGTTCCGGGTCGTTATGTCCCAACGAGGCTGAAATGGAAAAAATTCGAGAAGAAACGGATTTGACGATTTCTGTTTTTGGTTTTTGGGGGGCAAATGTAACAAGGAATGTTTGTGAAGTAATTACCTGAAAGCAAATGCACATATAATTTAAAAAGAAACATAAACGAGAACAATCATGAAAGCTACTAAAAACTTTTACACTAAGGCACAAATAAGCTCCAATTAGCTTAAGACAGACAAATAAACTAATCTAAATCTAAATAAGCAAATTAAGCATGCAAATTAGTTTAAATTAAACAAGAGAAAACACACAGTACTAACAACAATATACCTGTATTATAACTACCAGCTACTAAATTGGAGTTAGTACTGTAGGATAAAGTTAGTTCTGTTAGTTGTCTAGTTATACTGTCCTAAAAATGAACTTAGCTAAGTACTAACTTAGAGTTAAGTACTGGTAGTGTAAGTTAATGATGTTCTGGAAAATGAAACTTGCAGGATCTACTTGATTAGATTACTGTTAGTGTGAAGTTAGTACTGTCCTAAAAATGAACTTAGCCAGTACTCTAACTGAGAGTTAGTACTGGGTAGTGTTAAGGTTATTGGCTGTTCTGAAAATTGACTAGCTTTAGTACTAACTTAGTAGTTAGTACTGTCCTAAAAATGAACTAGCAGTACTAACTTAGAGTTAGTACTGCTTGTTCAAAACAGCCTTTAACTTTTTCAAAAATCATTTTTATTTCAAACTTATTAAAAACAGATTATCAAATAACAAAGTAAAACACTTATAAGTAATTTTCAATCCATAATAAGCACTTAAATAGCATGAATTAGTCTAGCAGTTATAAACTTATAAACCTTCTGTATGTATCAAATCAAAACTAGCAGTTCTGCAATAGATAAGTAAAGTAAGAAAAAGATGAGAATTACTAACACCCTGTCAAACAAGGGTACAAACAACAAATTACAAGCTCTAGCTTTATAAAAACAAGCTAGTGATAGTCCATAAGCCATCCATAACTGGCTTAGCATCAATAAGTAAAGCTGTTGATATATTTGAGAGCGGATATTTGTTATTTTCTCTTTTAATACTTTACTTTTTAGGTTCCACTTTTAGTTAAAACAGTTTGTAACAAGCTTGTATTATGAGCTTTGTGAACCCGAATCAACTCAATTAAGTATCTTAACACTTGGAATTTAGAAAGTGACTTTAAAACTCAAATTTGCAATTAAAACTTGGAAATGTTACAAAGTGAAAGCAAAAAGCATGTTAAATGACTGAAAATAAGCTTTAAGTTAAATTAAAAACTAAAAATTAAACTAGATATATTATTATTTTCACAGAGTCTATATATAGCCGAAGTACTTTGAATACATCTTGGCTTCTTTGAAGATTATAAAACCAAGGTGCTAGTTGTGTGAGGAGAGAAGAGACCTCTCAAAGCAAATTCCATCCTTTGAATCTTTTGAGCTTCTTTGGAAACAATCTCAGCAATTCGAAGTGCTTTGGAATGGAGAGGGTTTACCAATATAACCTATAACAACACACAACACTTGCAAAACTTTTATGTTTAAAATTGCCAATTTAACATTTTTACATCAGCCATATATAAATTAACAAACTTACAAAATCCATTAATTTTTTTTTATTTGCCAACATGGACTTTATAAAGCTGTGGGATGGGGTAGTAGTAGGGTAGTTGGAGTGATTTTGCAGAGAGTATGGGAGCAAAAACCGGTGTTGCTGGCTGGTTTGGGTAGTGGCGTGGAAGACGTGGTGAAAAGAAAAGGTATACAAGTTGGGTGTACTTGTGACGAGAGAGGTTTGAAGATGAATTAAGGGAATGTTTGGATTGTGTACAAGATAGGATACCTCCATATCTTTCCTTTGGTAATTCTTCTTTTTCCCATTTCTTTCCTTTCATAATGAAGTTTTCCAATTGGGAATAATCTAGCCCCTAGGTTTTTATCGGTAAATATAACTTAGGGGTTTGGCATTTTTGACCCCTCAAGTTATATTTTTCTTTGCTTTTTTTCTCGGGAGTAGGACTTTACTTTGATTTGGCTTCGTCTCCACCAACACGTTTCCTTTCGGTTGTTCCTGTTTGTCTTTTTTGATGGTTTTTGTCCTTTTGTGAGGATATCGTTCTCTGACACAACCAATTGCAAAACATTACAAATTATTTGGCATTTTTGTCTGTTTTTGGTCATTAGCTGTTTTAGAGGGTTAAAAGATATGTGTACTTAAGCATTATCAATCCCCCCCAAATATAGTATTTGTGTGTCCTCACACAATCTTATGATGTAAAAATGTAAGCCCGTTTTCCACCATTTTCTGAAATTACACTAACTACATCTAATTTTTTTGATTTTCTCATTTTTGTCTTTCTTTATTTAGTAACACTGGGATCATAGAATGAGAAGCTGACCGTAGAGGGATCTTCCGGATGTCCTGACGGATAAATTCTTCGTCACTCGGATTTTTTCCACAAGTTCCAAGCTAAGCTATTAAACAAGATCATTGTCGATATAAGTTTATATGTTAGCCCCTATACTTATGACTTGTTGAATTTCAACTCCCAACATGGTATTTCGATTGAATGTGTGTACCATTTTATTTTAACCAAAGACCAAAATTATCTTCATAGTAATAAATTCAAGATGATCTGACTCTAAAGCAACAACTATTAAGACACTTGTAATCTGAGTTTGAGATTTAAACTTTAGAACTTTTTGCAACATTGTACAACATCATAATATAAGTTCTTTAAGCTTAGGCCACCCCTACTACCTCCCAATCAACGTCCATTACTATGCGTTGCTTAGTTTGAAACCCCTACCTGTGGTTAACGGATAGGATTTCACGACCAACGACCGATGTTCTTGTTTGAAAACACCACCCCGTTGCTAGCGTAGTGGGAAATCACATCAACACCTTATTCCTAATATGGCTAAGGATTGGTGTCTTAGTTTGAACCCTCACCTAGACCTTTCTTCCAAGTGAGATATCACGACACACCAAATCCCTAGAAGTAAAGACGTCTTAGTTTGAACCCCCACCTCGTTGCTAGCGGAGTGGGATATCACGACACATCTTTAACTTGCTCCATAATATCAACTGCATGTGCATTTGGCAAATTTCAATATTCATGCATTTTTGCTGCATCTCTTCATCTTCATAATGCTTCTTTGGCTCTCCCCGCTATCTTTTTTAAAATTAATAATAAAATCTGCTTTGAAAACTCAAGTTACTTATTTTGAAGCTTTTTCTGAAAAACATCGATTGACTTAGTTGAATTTAAATTGAGTACGTATGATTAGGTGGCTTAGAAATTCACGGAGAGAGAAAACCACAAGTTACTCGTATAGTTTTTAGAAGCATCTTGCTTAGCACCATAAACTTTATATTTTAACTCTATCATTTCACGTTCTTCACATTATTTTAAAATTCAAGCTATATGAATTCGTGAAAGCTGGGCCTAAAGGAGCTTGCTGGGGCTCAACTCACGCACCGATCAAGTTAAAAATTATTCTTATTCTACCCAAAAGAAAAGCAGAAAATGCGGACAAAACACTTATTATATTTTTGAAAAATTTTCAATTTTTTCATTTTTTTGGTATTTTGGTGGTAAAAACGGGTTTACGTGGTAACAATGCTGCAGGCAACAATCAAATCGAAGATACCCCCCCAAACTAGAACTAAACATCGTCCTCGATGTTTTGAAGGGTACTACATTAATCCTAAGGCCATTTATGAGGTATGCCAAAAGATAAAACGTTAGTCGATAAGATTAGGATATCGGATTCCCAAATGAAGCTGAGGATGTGAAACTCTTGATGAATGACAAAACTGAGAGTCTTCACAATCCGGGCAATCCTGGACAATAACAACAACATGGAAACACGGGTAATGGAAAAGACAAGCTATCTTACACAACAACAACACTTATTACAACTACGGATAAGCATGGGGTGCCTCCCACGAAGCGCTTGTTTAGGGTCGCGATGCTTGACCCATCACAAGGATTTATTGATCCTTGGGGAAAGTTTGGAGATCTGGAACTACCAAGTGTGGTACGTTCCCTCCAAAGTAATGCTTGACGCGATGACCATTCACTTTGAAATTTGGCCCGTTGGCTTGAGAAAGCTCAACAGTGCCGTACGGAAATACTCTAGTGATGGTGAAAGGGCCATTCCAACGGGATTTTAGTTTGCCCGAGAAAATCTTTAATCTGGAATTAAAGAGGAGGACTCGATCACCGATGTTGAAAACACGGTTTTTGATCTTGGAGTCATGGAGTCTCTTTGTTTTGGCCTTGTAGATCAAAGAGTTCTCATAGGCATGATCACGAAGTTCATTAAGTTCATTGAGTTGAACTTTCCGGTGATTACCCGTAATTACAGGATCGAAGTTTGCTTGCTTTAAGGCCCAGTAGGCTTTGTGCTCAAGCTCGATCGGAAGATGGCATGCCTTTCCATACACAAGCTTGTAAGGAGTACACCCGATGGGTGTTTTGTAAGCTGTGCGGAAGGCCCATAGTGCATCATCTAGTTTGTCCGACCAGGAGGCACGGTTTTCACCTATGGTCCTTTCAAGGATTCTTTTCAAGCCACGATTTGATACTTCCACTTGCCCACTTGTTTGTGGGTGATAAGCGGTGGAGAGACGGTGAGTAACTCCATATTTCTGCATGACCTTTGCAAACTGGTCATTACAAAAATGGGTTCCGCGATCACTTATGATTGCACGGGGAGCACCAAATCTGGCGAAGAGAGATTTCAGAAATTTGCAAACTACTCGGGCATCATTGGTGGGGAGCGCTTTCGCTTCAACCCATTTTGACAAATAGTCGACTGCCACGAGAATATACTTGTTCCCTCGTGAAGACGGGAACGGGCCCATAAAGTCGATGCCCCACATGTCAAAGATTTCACAAACTTGGATGGAGTTTTGAGGCATCTCATCACGTTGTGAAGTTTTTCCTTGACGTTGGCACGAGTCACAGTTCTTGACAAACTCGTGGGCATCTTTATAGATGGTGGGCCAGAAGAAACCGGAGTCAAAGATCTTTTTGGCTGTGAGGTTTGCACCATGATGTCCCCCGGTGGGTCCATTGTGGCAAGCTGAGAGAATCTCAAGAGCTTCATTGCCGTGCACACATCGCCTGATCACTTGATCCGCACAAATTTTAAACAAGAAGGGGTCATCCCAAAAATAATGTTTCACGTCCTTGAAGAACTTATTCTTCTGTTGGGTTGACATGCCCTTCACAACGAAGTTACCCGCGTGATAATTTGCAAAGTCGGCAAACCACGGGGTTCTAGAATCTCCACGAAAGGTCACCATATTTAACGTCTCAAGAGGAAAACTTTCATTTATCTCTTTAGGATCATTGACGTTTTCATACGGGTTTTCCAATCTGGACAGATGATCGGCTGCGAGGTTCTCGGCTCCTTTAGTATCAATAACTTTGAAGTCAAATTCTTGGAGGAGGAGAACCCATCGGAGCAATCTCGCCTTGGCATCCTTTTTTGCAAAGAGATACTTAAGGGCGGAATGGTCCGTATGCACTATGCTTTTGTTCATGATGAGGTAAGACCTGAATTTCTCGAAAGCATACACTATGGCAAGTAATTCTTTTTCAGTCGTAGTGTAGTTCGTTTGTGCTTCAATCAAGGTCTTACTAGCATAGTGGATAGGCCGAAAATGTTTCTCATGACGTTGCCCCAAAACTGCACCTATGGCGAAATCGCTTGCATCGCACATAAGCTCAAATGGAAGGTCCCAGTTTGGAGCAATCAAGATTGGAGCTTCCGTAAGTCTATCTTTCAATGTTTGGAAAGCTCGAATGCAGTCATCGGAAAAGATGAATGGAGTATTCTTCTCAAGGAGATGGTTCTAGGTGACCCCCTAATATATCTGGGACCGCCATATATTTATGGGACCGCCATTAAAGTCACGAGAATTTTACTGTGACCACCTGATTTTCTGTGCAGTTGACTATCCTCTCCACTAGACACAACTATACTTTCTACAATTTGCTAAACCACTTTTGGAATCTATTTTCTTAATCCACATGCTTTGCCTCTTCAA
>BQNB010138450.1:0-17705 GCA_026074375.1 Tanacetum coccineum | reverse complement strand
ATTTTGGGACAACCTAAATTAGAAATAATGATTATAATTTTGAGAAGGGGCCGGGGATTATGACATTTGTCGGTGGTTACTTGTTATGCTCTTTCAAAAAATAGACAAATGTTCTTTTCGAAATAAAATAAATATTGACAATGTTGGTCTTAAAATAGACGAGACATTTTCGACAAGTTCTAAAGTATGTTACTTCTTTGCTACAGAAACTTTTTTAGCAATGCTTAGCCTAAATATTGTGCTGCTATATTTATTTGGGATAGTTCAGAATGAATGCTTTAGGTGGAACATTTGAAATAGTTCAAAAGAACATTAAAGCAATATTAAATCTGTTCCATATTTTATAATATATGATACTCCAAATAATTTAGTTATAAGAGTAGATGCACCAACCTACAATGTTGGTAGAACTAGACATACTTGCTATTTTGGTTATATTCGCAATGTGTAGATTTACAAACATACATATGGTTTATAAAATGTCGACTTTCTGATTAATTTCCAGATTTTCATTAGTTCATTTCTTATGAGGTCGATATTGTTTGGTTTTACAACTATTAACTATTAAAGATCACGAGTGCGCAGCGGAAAAGATAAACACGTATAGAATATGTAATTAACAAGGGTTCAAGAAAGTATGTACCTTTTAGCAATTAACGAATACACCGGCTTGAATATACGCGTGTGTATAAGTTGAATACCACGCAAACTAATTAAGTTACCAAAGTAGATAACCTCTATGGTGTGCATACACTACACGTCACCGAGACTGGATTACCCGATTAGGCAGCGTATATCTGAGTCAAAAACTCGCCCTACTAAAATAACCTGATTAGAGAAAAGTTTATCCTTCCACTACAAAAAATGTCATTTCATCACACTTTTTGTACACACTTTAAAAAAGCGCTTTTGAGTTTTTTTGACATCTATAATTGTGTATAAAATGGGTTACATATATAAGTGTGATCAAATTTTGAAATGTGTAAAAAAAAGTTAACACTTAAAAATGTAAACAAATTATGAATTTTTCCACACTTAAATGTGTGAACATTTATTTGCAACAAATAAAAGTGCAAAAACTTTTTCAAAAATTTGTTCACACTTATTTATGCAACCATTTTATTACATATTCATATATGTTAATAAACTCAAAATATTTTCACACTATTTAAAAGTGTCTATAAAGAATTATGATAAAATGACCTTTTTTAGCAGTGGTCTAATCTATTATGTAGTCTATACTTTGTAGTTTTGTACTGAGAAAAAGAAAAGAATTTGAGTCCTTAACAAGCCTAAAGCTATAAAAACTTCATTATTAAAAATAAATAAATAAATACATTTTGGGCCTTAAATTGCTTGCTTAATTAGTGCTCATAGCCCATGTTTTTTGCTCGCCTGCTGGGTGGAAGAAAGATATAGTTTTGTCACTCCTAAGTAGGGGTGAGCACGGTCCAAGGACCGGACCGGACCGACCTTGAACCGAGACCGAAAGTACCCAAAACACTGGACCGAAATGGTACGGTCCGGTCCGGTCCGGTCCGGGTCGGTCTTCGGTCCGGTCCGATCCTACACGGCTTAATCTTCGGGTTTTTGGTCGGATTTGACCGGACCGACCGGACCGAGGACCGAATTGGTCCAAAACACCAGACCGCGGACCGGACCGAAATACCTTCGGTCCGGTCCGGTCGGTCCGGTTCGGTCCGGTCGACGGTCCGATATGCTCACCCCTACTCCTAAGTAGGGGTGTTGATCGGTTCGGTTATCGGGTTATTCGGTTTGTTTTCGGTTCCGCGTTGGCTCTTGAGCGCTAAAAGGTGTTTAATGTCATAACCATATACACGACCCAAACGAATTAAAATTCGGTTTTACGGTTACTGGCTTCGGTTTTCGGTTTTACCACCGACATTTAAACAATTTATTAAAAATAAATATATATATTACAAAACTATATTTAGAAAAAAATTATTTCTACATAAAAAAGTGTTTTTCATATTATGATAATATTTTATGATCTTTTTTTTATATATATATATATATATATATATATATAAATATATTTTATATATAAATATATATAAAATATATATATTTATATGAATTCGGTTTTCGGTTTAGACTTTCAAACCCATATCCAACCCAAGAACCGAATTCCTAGTTCGGTTCGGTTCGATTTTGCCAAATTCGGTTCGGTTATTAGTTCGGTTCGGTTTGATTTTGGATTTCGGTTATTTCGGTTTTTTTTTGCTCACCCCTACTCCTAAGGAAAAAAAACCTAGATGGAAATTCATGTTTCTCATATATAAGAGTAAATGGTGTAGTGAAGAGGTTTTACCTCTTCATTTTGGCTCCACTGCTGTCACCTCAGCACCACCTTATTTCAACACAACACACAAAAACACTCATTCACTCATGACATTTTCTCTCCCTTACCCTCCTCATTTGGCAGCCCACCCAACTTCACAATTTTTTTTCATTTACCATTTTTCACACAAATTAAAATTCAGTTATACAAATATAAATTCAAATAAAAAAATAAAACATACAATACGAAAAATAAAAAAAAACAATACGAAAAATAAGGAATAAAACTATGGGAAATAAATGTTCTTCGCCTATATATTTGTGCTTCTTTGTTTTTGATAATTGACTTCTTTGGTTCAGGCAAAGAGTCGGCATCAATCGTGAGAAACTGCAACTCGTTTAGCTCCGTTGCCGACGGTCTTTAATTTCTTTTGCTCGTACGCCGATTTACGGCTTGGATCTCGTCTAGGCGTAATTCCTGTTTAAATTTGTCTTTCATACGACCCCGAACCACTACCCGCGCTGCTCTCAGTTGTTTCTGATTTTGTCTTCTTGGCGGGTCTCGTTTTACCGATGGGTCGAGGCCGAGCATCTGGACCGAATATTTCCGTGTGATCCTCCGAGTCAAAGTGATCCGTTGCGTCCCATTTTGGGTGTTTTTTGAGCACCCTCCACCCGTGTTCGTAAGCAAAATTTTCCCCTTATTACAAGCCGATATTCGGCCTTCGCAGCTTCCAAAACATCACCGTCATTTTCACCGCTTTTACGAGTTATTCCTTTGTAAATAGCGTAAAACTTTGGGACAATAGGGTGCAAATCCGATTCATTTCAGGTAGCATTTTCTTGGTCTCGAAAACTGCCTTGGTACTTTTGTTGAAATCGTCATGAATCTGCCCCCAAAAGCATTCTTCGTTTCGGTCATTCCCGATATCATTGTTCTCGAAAACTTCGACCCAAACCCCACACAATAACTTCTCCTCGTCACGTGTCCAACGCACGAAAGTTTGAGTCGGAGTTGTCGTTGTCATCACAACATCTTCTTCGTCTTCGATGTTGTCGTCGTTTTCTGTTTCGACGATTTTTTTGCGGGGATGGATGATTTTTTTGCCATTCGTTTTCCTTTTCGACGGGTTTCTTTTGGTGGTGGTTGTGGTTGTGGTACCTTGAATTGTGTTTCGGGGACATTTTGGGTTTGGAAAATTTGAAATTGCTGTTGGCTATGTCCTTGTTGACCGCATTTGTTGTTGATGAAATAGATTTGTTCGGTTGTCTTTTAGGAAAAGTATTGTGAGATAAGGGAAAGGTAGATGGGATTGGGAGTGCTTCGATAGAGTTTTTTGAAGATGGCGTCGACGGGTTCGAGGATGACGATTGATTCGGGTTACTTGTGTTAAGGAGCTGCGAGAAGTTGAGATTAGGAAACCCGTTATTTGGGATTTGAGACATTTTTTTATTGTAGGTAGAAAGAATTGTAGATTGAATGTATTTGTGTGTGTTTAAAAACTGTACAACCGTGTTGGATCCTATATAGATTTTCTACATAAATTAATTTTAATACTCATTTATGTTGTTTTCTTAATATATACTGTTGCCAACTAAAAATAAATATTTGGTTGGGTGGACTCCACTTTTTCAACGGAACTGTTGATTTGCTTTAGTGCTCGAAGATCCGCTCGCACGAAGAGGGGGGGCGGTGTGAACGGCGAAGCCAGCGCGAGCCATCAGCGAAGTGCCACCTCACCCCTACTCCTAAGGAAAAAAAAAACCTAGATGGAAATTCATGTTTCTCATATATAAGCAAAAAATACGGTCAACTTTTTCAGAAACAATAAACAATGCAAATCCTAAGATAATATTTTATCTAGTAAAGGAAAACGAAAAGTGAGGACTTTCGTATTTCTAAAAAAAAGAATGTTGCCTTATTAAGTATGCTTCTCTCAATTATTATTTTTAATTTTAAATAAATTTAATTCAAAAACCCTAAATACTTGTTAATCTGGCCAAACTTTATAAAAAATTGTTTTTATACGTTTTGTCATCAAAATTGTTTACAAAAACACACGTGTCAAATGTATAATAAAAAAAACTATAAAGAAAGCGGAGTCAATCCAAAAATAATAAGGGTTAAAATGAAAATTGCAACAAACAAAACCACGCTCTGGTTTTAAAGCCCTCACTTTATTCCCAAATCATAATTAATCAAACAAACCCTAATTTTCTCTCTATTGTTTCTTTAAATTGATTCAAGGTATTATCCTTTATTCCGTTTTATGCTTATTTAATTTATTAATAATGATTCTTTAGATTTGTGATTGTTAATTTGACTTGATCACTGTTAGTTCGTGTTGATTATTGAATAGTTTTATGCTTATATGACGTTATGATTTTCATCCTTTAACTTTTGGCTGTTAGTTAGACCTAATTATCGTTGATTGTAACTTCTTTTGGTTGGCCATTGAATTGTTGCATCCTATTTTATGCTGTTATGATTTTTTGATATACACCGAGTGTGGATGCACTCTAACCTACAATGTGTGGTAGTAGAACTAGAGTTACGCTTAGCATTTTTTTGGTTATATTTCGCGCAACATGTGTAGGTAATCACTACCTTACTAATGTTTTTCTAAGATATTAAACTATATTTACGTACGACTTTTACAAAATGTTGACTTTACTTATAAGGTCGTTTATGAGTAACATTTTACCTCTTTACATCAAGTTTTGTCACATTTTATCAATATGGAACTTGTTCTACTCTGAGAAATATTAAAGATTATAAGGAATGTGGGTCCAAATTTTTGTCGTCGTAACTTATTGGGTCGGTAGAGATTTAACAAAAATAAAGGATAACACGCTTAGTACATTTAACACCATATAGATGTAGATAGGCATACCGAGAAACAGAAAATGGGGCTGACGGTAAGGCGGTTTGACATTCTATCACAGAGGAAAAGTGTTCAAATTCCATGAAGGTTGACACATTTGAGGGGGTGACGAATGAACATGTTTGGAAATAGAAACACCACGCCGCTACATATATTTCCGTTTAAAACGCATATATGTGAGAGAGAATCAAAATTAACTCACAATTTAAGGTTAACGATCGAATAGAGAATATACACCCTCTCGGCGTCGTCTTAATATTCATTCTTATATCCGGGAAATAATTCTTCGTAAGGTCCTAATAAAACATCCATTATGTTTTTTTAGTTTAGAAAATAAGAAGGCTTTGGACTTCTTGGGCCTTAATATATGACTTGCTTGAATTTTTCTCTCTTTAGCTTACATGTGTTTTTTATCTTCGGTTCTTGCTGGTTACGCAAGAAAATAGAATGAAAGATACAAAGGATATAGTTTTTGAACCTACTCTCTACTAAGAAATAAAATTTTCTTGTTTCTCATATATAAGATAATTTTATATTTCTACGATAATGGTTCTTGCATAATAATTTGTCTTTGCTAGGATTAACTTGCATTAGCACTTTAAGTGGTTAGTAGTGGCGAATTAATGGTATACTTGAAAAGTATGATTTAGCACGCATTGTATTTGTAAAAGGAGGCAAAGAGACCAACTACAAATAGATGGTCTCGGATATTGTATATCTCTATCACTGTTTTCATCCATTAACATCTAATGTTGATAATGAGACATGAACTTAACGAACTAGTTTAACATTTAACATTGAAGTTGATGACAGTTTAGAATACATATGATTTACAAAAAAAAAAAAAAATGTGGACTTCAGTAAGAGAGATGATTAATCAAATATAATACTTTCATACTGTATCTCTCTAAAATGTATAGACAGGATTTAGTAACATATTATTACAAACAATGATCGCATGAGAAATAACTAAGTAACATGAACCTTCTTTTGGACCATTGTCCTAATCCCATCCGCCGGACCGTCCCATCTTTTTATCTGTATTTGCATTCATTCAAACGCGTCGTTATTAGACTAAATTATCACCCGATTGCAGGGGGTTTCTGCAACTCTTTGTTACCTGATACAAGGAGACACAACATTTATATAGGTTCTCCTTTAAGTCTCTACGTTCTAAAATTTCCGTGTATAAACATTGGATAAGTTTTGGGTAATTAACAGTCGCTAAGATGAGTACACCTTTTTTTTCTATAAATGGTTAGCCGAATTGGGGTGTTTCGCATGAGTTGGTTGCCAATTATTAGGTGGCCCGCACTAATTAAACTTCATTGGAAAACCAAAATTTGCTACAATAATAATTCTATTTTACTAGTTGCTAAACATTGATTCACCTCACTTACATCTATGTAATGTTATGTCGGACATGGAAGCAAAGAAAGTCTGAAGTCTGATAATACTACAATAGATTATTAATTACGATTCGGTTTCTTTTGGTTGATCACTAATGACATATACAGAAGCAAAAACATATCTGTCGTATTTAAAGCTTCAGTTTTCATGGTCGGAACTACTTCAGCATGATAGTTGAAGTTTTGTATGTTTTCTCCCATGATCCGCCACCTACACTTCTTAGGGTAGTTAAAATAAGTTAAGTTACAATTGACTCCAACATGTCTTTACTAACGAGAGAGATTCAGGTACATACATAGTTATGGTTAGGAATTAAGTAGTTAGAGGTGGATAAAATCTGTATTTTTGCAAATGTAGTTATTAGCATGTTTGCAGCTACTAGTATAAGGCATTTTAATAATCACTGTGTTAGGTAGGACAAACCGAATGTTGTCCTGCTTAATAGGTGGGACGTAGGTTCTAGTATTATTACCTGTTGGGGCTTTATGCGGTTACTTTTTAAGGTACAGGGTATGATGGGTGTAGTTATTGTAGGTGTTTCGCGTCGTATGGTGACGGAAGGGAAGAAGAAGGGGCAGAGATGGGGATGGGGGTGTTGTTGTTTTTTTGTGTTTTGTTGTTTTGTATCAGTTTTATGATATTAATAGATGCGGGTTGTTCCTTATTTTTATGTTGAGTAGGTAATACATGTTGTATTAGTCCCTAAAGAAGGTTTTTAGAGTGCTACATCGGCCACTTTTTAGAGACCTAATTCGATTGTCCCAAAATAGTGTTTTTTTAGTTGTGAATCCATATAACATGGGAAAATAAAATTTATGCATCAACTCTTTAATTCTATAAGGATATGTTCCCTGAATATTCTCGAGTGTTGATGTTGGCCATTTAGTCAATCGTAAGGTTTCTTATTTACTTGTCCCGTTGTTAGGACTTCTTGTTACCAACGTATGTTGTGATTTTCTATTAGGAACGATAAAATACTCGCGCAGTTTAATTTGTGAGCCACTAGTAAAGAGGCGCAGCTGCTGTGGTTAATGTGGAGATGTCCAAAACGCTTGCCGAAATATATGTATGACTTGGTAAATCTCATATTTCTTCAGGCTGTAAGACATAGAAAGCTATGAATACAGTATTTGTTTTGTGTTATGTTTGATATAACTGACCGTTTTGGTAATTCTATTTGTTATTGCATTGTTGTAGTGTATCTGTAGAACTAGTCAAGTTATACTTTGTTTCATCGTGTTTATTAGGGCTCCCTAAAGCAAAAGCCTACCCCCTATCGCACAGGAAAATTAGGTACCCAGGGCGAACTGTAAATCCCTACGTTTCCAAGTTCCACCGTGACTTGAGCTGGAGAACTCTATATAGGTTGTGTCTCGCCTGTCAGAAAACAAAGGACGTTGCAGAACCCTGCTAGCTCGGTGATAAGTTGTATGAACGGAAGGGTTGATGAATTGCAAATACAATAAATTGGGAGGTTCGGGGATGTTAGACAAGTGGGTCAAAAATGGTTTCAGTTGGACTTGTTCATTTCAATGATCATTGTTGTAATATGTTACTAAACTGTAATCAGTTTAGAAGATTTACAGTTAGGAAAGTTATATTCAGTTAATAATCTTTCTTACGCTAAAGTCCACCTCATTTGTAATTCTTATGATTCTAAACTGTATCACTTCAGAGTAAGTCGTTTTAAAAAACTATTCGTTAGTTATGTCTTCATAACATTTAGATGTTATGGATGGAAGGATCAAAGTTCATAAATTAGCCGGCACCATTTTTGTTTAGTGTCTTTTGCCTTTCCCGTATTTTTCCATGTGCTACAACATTCTTTCAAGGATTTTCATATTCGCACTACTATACCTTAAAGCTAGCTGTTATCCTAGCATGAACAATTGATTATAGGCATAACCTATCGTGAATCAAATTTTCTTTTAGATAGGTCCGTAAACATAATTTGTTTATTTAGGAGTCGGCAGCCCCAAAAACTATATCTTTGTATCTTTTCATTTCTTGCTTCTACCCGAGCCAAGACCAGAAAAATTATGTGCTTTGAGTATACGTAAATAGCCCAGCAGCAATGAAGGCCCAAAAAAAGTCCAATAACTTTATTTTCCTAATACCTCTCTTAAAGATAATCATATTGGGAGTTATTGGACTCAATTTTTTCGTTCGGTAGAGAATTAGTATTAGACGGACAAGGTTATCTTTTCCTTATTCAGGTTTTATCATTTTAGTTATTGTGATGTTCTTTTGATTCACATATTTGGCGCGATTTTAACGGAAATATTCTGTCGCGTGGTTCATTTCGCCAACATTTCATTTCGTCCCCTCAAATGTGTACTCATGGGATTTGAAACACTTGTCGACTCTTGTGAAGTAGTTCAACCGCCATACGTCAGGCTCATTTCGTTGCCTTACATATAATTTAGGATACCTGTATATTCTTTTTGGTTACCACTAAATGATACAAAATTTGGAGCACTCATTTTCTTTTATTTCAGTATAACATAGTTTCGCCATATTGTTATATGCGAAGCCTTGAGGAACTAAACGTACAAGTGTCAGATCTGAATTTTACTTTTTAAGTATGTCGCAACATTTTGTTAAATCGTACGCGTAATATATGTTATGTTATGTCTCAAATTGCGAATATAACCAAAAAAAAGCAAGTATCTCTAGTTTTACCAAATTGTAGGTTGGTGAATCTCCAAACTTATTTACTAAATTTATGGAGTAGTAGCATATTATTAATTACTATAGGGAACTAAATTTATACTATCTGTCCGTTACAGATTTTTATTGTCTCATGTTCATATTATATTTTTTGGAGATGTACCAATCTATAACTGTTCTCTTATTAAGACAAATTGAATCCTGAGAAGTTTTTGATCCGAAGTATTTAGATCTCTACATATTTCCCTTGTTTGAGAAAAATTGTATGTACAAAACTTTTAAATAAGAATTTAATTAGTTAGTTAAAGAGTATAAGAACTTGTATAGTGCTGTCGCAATAAAGTAAGATAAAGAAATATAATGTAATAATATGAACTTTATTTAAACTGTGTGTGTATTCTTATCGGGATTAATTAATTATGTGGATGGATGGTGTTCATTCTGTTTTGATGTTCTTTTTCGATCTATTCCAAAGAGTTCATACTTAAAGCAACTCTGTCATTTTGAACTTTCATCCCAAATTTTAGCACACGCGCGACACTCAATCTTTATGCGCTGCAGATAGCATTGTCTCTTTAGGTTGTTCGATTAAGAATAAAGAACAACTTATACGAGAGAACAATACTATTCCGGTAGGAACTTACTTATGTCCCACGCAAATGTCTCCGTATATATTTTATGATCTCCAAACATTTTATCGTAATTTTATTTTTTTTCGAAGATAAATTGATGTACTGATATTACGTTATGGTTATTTTTTGGTAGGATCCAGGCTAGGGAAAAAAATGGTCAGAAAGAAAGGTTAGAATAAGATATTTTAGGTATGGACTGTGTGATATAATGTAATCCTAAGACTTAGTTCTTTCTCTGAATAAACCTACACCGTAAAGAAACCTTCTAGCAAACGCTCTCTCCAAAACTTGTCTATACTTTTATTAACTATATTTACTAAAGCATTTTTATAAACTATGAAAAAAAACTACATTCCAAATTAGAAGATAAGGAGAACCAATGATTAGAGTGAAAGTTGGCAAAACACAATTATTAAATATCTCGCTTATCACAGGTTAACATCCCCGAGATTCCCACTATCAGCAAGTAATTACGGAGTAACAACATAAAGAAACCTTCACTCTCAATCTATTCTCTCATCTTCTCCTTCCTTGTATCTCACGGTGAAAACCGTCTTTGATGTTAGAACCGTTTACTCCGCCTAGTCATAACCTCAAAATACCATGAATCAACCTCACCTACAAATTTACCTACCTATCGCCCTTTTCACTTACCTACACAGAACTCATACGGGGAATTCGCGACGGGGCTTTAACTGGAAATATAGACTGTGACACTCATATTATGATTAGATGGCGACTCCTTCACTTTTTACGTTCAAGGGCTTTCTTAGAGTTTGTTGTAAGTAGTGTGTATTCGAGCTTGTATAACATGAGGCAGGCTTATTGGAACCACTACACAATATTCAAGGGGTTTATAGCTTAAGGTGTATTTGTTTTTCTAGACCTTCATAATTAACGGAGATGCTGAAGGAGAAACCTTTTGTTAAAATGAGTGGACTTGGATAGACTCTGTTAGCATTGGAGGTAATCTTTAAAATGAGGGGACATATTGCGTTTTTGTGTTTGATGTTGATTCATTTATCTTTTTAATAGATGCTTTGATAATATTTTTCCTTATTTATATAAATATTATAAGTGAAAAACATTACCATTCAGGTTATTTTATATCGGCACTGTTTTCGTTTTGCTATTACGAGAGGATAAGTGTTCAATGTGATCTTCTAGTGAGTGGTGTTAAATCTTATGTTGGAGTTCTGCCGCATAGGTACTTTTTTGGATTTGCAACAATCCCTCTCAATTGATGAATATTTTTTCTAATCAAAACCTTCGCGAACTGGGACTCTTATGGTTAGGGAGCAAATAAGATATTATCACCCACTTCAATTGGCATACGCGCTACATAAATTGGTGGTGTTAAAAACCTAACATTTACAAATGAATAAAAATTAAATTAGACATCTCTGATTTAAAAACACACATTTACATCCGACTCGGGTTGGTACTTCGCCAAGTAAATTCATACAAACTTAGAATTTTGAATTATGCTAATCTATGATAACTAAGAAAAAAAAGTAATAATTATTGATACGTTTTGTTGTTTTAGTTTTTTTCAGTTTATGAAAATAAATGGTTTTGATGTGTTATAATATATTATATACTAATTTAGTATTATTTCACTTTATATTTATTATAAGCATTTTTTCTGCTAGATATCTAGGTATATATATATAAGTATATATATATATATATATATTATCATATATTATATATATTTATATTTATATATATTTATATTACTATATAGCGAGAGATTTCTTTTTCAGAACCATTTAGTGGCAGGAGGAACTGAAAGGATACTCACAAAGAAACTACTGCCTACCTTTGATATTGCACATGCACTTTCACATAATTTGTATTCTTTGAAAATATGTTCTTTAAAAAATAATATATGTTTTGAGAAAAAAATATTGTTGTTCTATAAGAATTTGATAAGAAATGTCGGAAAATATTTAAAATTTTTTTTTATAAGGTGTTCAATGTATGTTCTTATAAGGCTTGTGTTATTGCCAAAACAAATATTTGCTGGCCGGTGTGTAAGGTTTTTTGTGAAAGAAGTAGGAATATTTCATTGGATGATTTACTGTAAGAAACATAGGGTGGAATTCTTACGATTATGATGATTTTTCATGTTTTTTTTTATTTTTTTTTTAAAAGGCAGTCGCATGTATGTTTTTGGTGGGTATAATCTGTCAGCTAAATCTCCGGCTCACTTTAAATTATGGTTCTGAAAAGATAAGTACTCCACCCTATCAACTTATAAAACTTATATATTGTATATATTATATATATTATTAGATATATATATACTACTATAATACCGTTAATATACTATCATATATCTCTATAATATTATATAAAAATAATGTCTCAATAAAATTTTTATCCTAATACTTGAAAACACTTTTCTTATGTTTGAAATATTTTTTTGTTAATTATTTTGTATATATATATATAATTTTTTTATTAATTTGTGGTAATAAACTTTTTTTCTAATGATTGTTAAATAAAATAATTTTGGTAACACCGAAACCGAACACGAACATAGGATCCTTCAATCGAACCGAATGAAAACCGAATTTGAATTCTGGATTGGCAGGTCTCCAGTTTATGGGTTTGACAATTAAGAAACAAACTCTCTTTATATTCCGAACTAGACCGAAACCGAATAACCGATAACCGAATTATACTTCCGATTCGACACCCCTCCTCTTAGGAGTGGATGAGTCATAGTCAGGACCGTGAACCTTCGACCGTGTAATTTCGGGACCAAACGGACGCATCCGGACCGAGATCCAGAAGTATTAATCGTGTTGCCGGTCACTGCGTGTCTGTGGTGTTTTGGGACACAATTTCTCGGTGCCTCATGGTCCAGGTAGAACATCAACGACAAAAACCCGAAGATTAAGCCAGTGGTGAGGACGGACGGACACGGAAGTACCGACCCGAGACGCGACCGTAACTCTAACCTCTTCTGTTATGGTCCTCGGTTCCGGTGTTTTGACGTACTTTCTCGGTCTCGGTCCAAGTTTGGTCCGGTCCGGTCCTTGGACCAAGGTGCTTCTCAACTCCTACGTGTGGAGAGACAAAATATATTCTTTTCTTCCACCACAGCAGGCCTAGCAGAAAACATGGGCTTATGAGCACTAATTATATAGCAAGCATTAAGGCCCAAAATGTTATTTATTTTTTTTATTTGTAAAATTGGAGTAGTTTTTATGCTTTAGGGTGTTTAAGGACTTCAAAATTCTTTTCTTTTTCACTCAGTATCGTCAAAGTATTAGGAACTTAACAGAGTAGATTAGACCGCACTCTCTGCTAAGAAAAAAGTTCATTTTTATCATAATCTCTTTAAACGACACTCTTTTAATAAATCGTTTTGTCTTATGTGAAATTATTTTGAGTTATTAATGAACACATTTTGAAATATGTAATAAAAATGTGTTTCAATTAAATAAGTTGTAGTGGGAACAGAAATTTGTTTAAAAAAGTTTTTTGACACTTTTTATATATTGTTGCAAATAATGTAAACCCATTTAAACGTGTGGAAAAAGATTTACATAATTTGTCTACATTTTTAGAGTGTTAACGTTTCTTTGTACACATTCATATTTTGATCACACTCTTATCATAATGTAACTCGATTTTAATTCAACATTATAGATGTTCAAATAAACTCAAAAGCGTTTTTTTAAAGTGTGTACAAAATGTTGATGAAATGACATTTTATTGTAGTGATGGATAAACTTCTTTACTAATCAAGGTTATTTTAGCACGAGGCGAGTGTTTGATTCAGACGCTTTCGCTGCTAATCGGGTTATCGTGATTGTTTACTGACTTTTCCTATGGTTCACCGTCATAGCGTAGCGCATCATAAAACTATACTTCGACTTTTGTGAATAGGTCAGCCGCCTTACTAATTTGGGTACCTCTATATTAATTTTTGTTACCACTAAATGCACAAAAAGTTGGACACACATGTTCTTTATTTTCAGTAATGCAAGTTCCTATATTGTTTAAATGGGAAACATGAGATAACAGGTTTACTAGTTCATAAAAGTTCATATCGACCTCATAAGAAATGAACTAATGAAAATCTGGAAATTAATCAGAAAGTCGACATTTTATAAACCATATGTATGTTTGTATATCTACACATTGCGAATATAACCAAAATAGCAAGTATGTCTAGTTCTACCAACATTGTAGGTTGGTGCATCTACTCTTATAACTAAATTATTTGGAGTATCATATATTATAAATATGGAACAGATTTAATATTGCTTTAATGTTCTTTTGAACTATTTCAAATGTTCCACCTAAAGCATTCATTCTGAACTATCCCAAATAAATATAGCACCACAATATTTAGGCTAAGCATTGCTAAAAAAGTTTCTGTAGCAAAGAAGTAACATACTTTAGAACTTGTCGAAAATGTCTCGTCTATTTTAAGACCAACATTTGTCAATATTTATTTTATTTCGAAAAGAACATTTGTCTATTTTTTGAAAGAGCATAACAAGTAACCACCGACAAATGTCATAATCCCCGGCCCCTTCTCAAAATTATAATCATTATTTCTAATTTAGGTTGTCCCAAAATAATACTAGTATTCTTCTTGTGTCAACCAATCAAAAAAGAGTTTAATGGGTGAGGATGATATTTGATTGGTTGAAAAGTGTAATGTTCACACTACTGTATGTTTCTAATCTAAAGACAAAAAAAATTGAACGAAATGAGCAGTTGAGAGAACCGATCTCCTTGCAATAGGTGTAAAGTCCAAACCTCATAGGTGGTTAGAAAAATGGTCGAAAACGGTTACAAATATATTTTAGTTGAACATGTACATCTAAGAAATCCTGGATGGCCCTTTTATTCTTAACGAGCTTATTTCGTGGTGTAAGTATCATAAAATCAAAGCTATGATTTTTAAAGCTGATTTTGAAAAGGCCTTCGATTCGGTAAGATGAGATTATTTAGACGGGGTTCTAAATAACTTTGGTTTTGGTGTTAAATGGAGAGGGTGGATTCAAGCGTGTCTTTCTTCGGCAATGGGATCGATTCTGGTTAATGGAAGTCCCTCATCAGAATTCAAATTTTATAAAGGTTTGAAGCAGGGAGATCCTCTTTCTCCTTTCCTCTTTATTTTGGTGATGGAAAGTTTGCACATTTCGTTCAACAATATCTTGAATTCCGGGCTCTACAAAGGTATTCGTATTGATGAGTCTTTAACGTTATCCCATCTCTTTTATGCGGATGATGCTGTTTTCATTGGTAAATGGGATAAGGCGAATGTCATCACTATAGTTAATATGCTTAAATGTTTCTACTTGGCGTCGGGGCTCAAAATCAATATTCAAAAGAGTAAGATTATGGGCATTGGTACCTCTCAAGAAGAAGTGGATGTGGCTGCTAATGTCATTGGTTGTAACACGTTCTCCTCGCCTTTTAACTATCTGGGTGTTAAGGTCGGTTCTTCCAGCTCTAGAAGTAACTTTTGGGACGAGGTTATTGCAAAACTTTCATCCCGTTTATCTAAGTGGAAAATTAAAATGCTTTCTATAGGTGGTCGTTTTACTTTGAATAAAGCTGTCCTTAGCTCGCTTCCTATATACCTGATGTCAATCTATAAAACTCCTGTTGGTGTTTTACGTAAGATGGAGTCCATTCGCAGGAGATTCTTTAATGGTGCTGATATTAATGAGAATAAAATGTCTATGATTGGTTGGGAAAAAATAATGGTTTCAAGGAAAAAAGGAGGGCTTGGTATTTCGAGTTTCTTCGCTCAAAATCGTGCTCTTTTATTCAAATGGATATGGAGGTTCAGGTCAAAGGATTCCTCTTTATGGTATAGGGTCATTAAAGCTATGTTTGGCGATGGTGGAGCTTTAGACAACACTGGTAAGTTCGCTCGCTCTTCTACCTGGACTACTATTGTTCGTGAATGCGGAAATTTGTCTAGCAAAGGTATTAACTTGTTGTCTCATATGAAAAGGAAAGTGGGAAATGGGTTGAATACTTTATTTTTGGGTTGATTCTTGGCTTACTGATATCCCCCTTAAGCAATTATACCCGCGTATGTTTGCTTTAGATTGCAATAAAAACTCTACGGTGGCAGAAAAAATCAACGCTAGCTCTATTTCCTGTTCTTTTAGAAGACTCCCTCGTGGAAGTTTAGAAGAAGAGCAATTCTCCAAACTCATCGAAGATGTTAACTCTGTCATTCTCTCGGTCTCTAATGATAGATGGATTTGGTCCCTCGATTCCTCGGGTGAATTCTCGATTAAATCTACTCGACTTTTCATAGATGATCATCTTCTTCTCGCGGTTGGTGCTCCCACTAGATGGGTTTCAGAAGTCCCAATTAAGATTAACATCATGGCTTGGAAAGTGAGTTTGGATAAGCTCCCAACTAGGCTTAATTTGTCTCTTCGGGTATATGAAATTCCCTCTATCATTGCCCTATGTGAGCTGTGCAAGGAGTCATGCTCACATCTTTTTTTTTTTTTTTTTTTTTTTTTTTTTTCTCTTGTTCTATGGCCCGGAACATTACTACCAAACTGGCTCAATGGTGGGAGTTTGATTGCCCGGATTTATTCTCATACGATGATTGGCTTGAATGGTTTCACACTCTTCGTCTCCTTAAAGGTTTTAAGGATATATTAGAAGGGTTCTTTTACATTATGTGGTGGGTGATATGGAAGTATCGTAATCAGATATTGTTTGGCTCATCTCAACCGCGTATTGATATGCTATTTGATGAGATTGTTTTACTTTCTTTTACTTGGTGTTCCAATAGGTGTAAAAACAATTTTGATTGGATCTCTTGGATGAAATGTCCTAGATCCTTATCTTTGTAATTTTTCTAGCGTCTTACTAGTTTCTTAATATAATTTGCCGTTCTAAAAAAAACATGTACATCTAAATCAAAAACCGTCCTCCATGAGTAATCTGAACTGTAAAACTCATCCATTCCTTTTATAATTCTATAACAAAACTAGTACATCTAATTAGTTTAGCATTCAAATTCTATCATAATACACGATTAAAAATACATAAAACCATGCTCAATGGATGTAGTCATAAAGCCATGACCTTAGGTTTTTAGTTAGTGATGAAAAGAGATTATCTAATAGAGAAGATAAATAAATTAAAGTATGTCATTATTTTGTATTAAAGGTAAATTGTCTAATTTTGTTTAAGAGCAAAAACACAAGTATATTCACTTAAAATTTAGTAAAAATATTGTTAATTCTCTATATGAAAAGTGAAGGAGAAAATGATTCAGTTACAACCAAAAAAAACAAAAAGAAAAGGTAGTATATCTAAAAATATGACTAATTATGAAACATTTTAAATTCTAACTCATGTACAAGTATTGATATACATGATTCATGAATGAAATTGGATAATCAATATTTTAGATACAAGTATATGCACATTTGGACATAATCTAATGTATATTATGTAATATGATAGATATTGTATTGATTGAATGAATTACATAAGAGATGGCATATCTATTTATAATAAATAGATAGCTTTGTAAATAAGCAACATCAAACCTAACCCTAATGGACCACAAACCCACAATCGGGCTTGGGCCACTTATTCGTCTAACACTCCCCCGCAGTTTGAACGGGAGATGAACGAACGCTCAAACTGGTATGAAACTCATCAAATAAACTAGTAGGTAGGTTTGTGGTACTTATTCGTCTAACAATTTACAGGCAAATCAATTTTTCAGTGACTAGAAAAAATAACCGAAATCAGTTCGTCAATTACTTATGGTACAATGAATCCTTAA